>CM037159.1:31029568-31127068 GCA_020921065.1 Vaccinium darrowii
TTCTTCCTTAACTTCAGAAAAGTTTCTCTCTCTTAGTAAAATTTTTGAAAGGACACAATCGCACAACCAAGATGCTGTTCTTCGATCCGAATATTGAAACGTTTAGTCTTGGCTAAAATTCTCCGTATCCCCTTTCCCGACGACAGTGTGAAATACTTGAGCTGCCTTATCGTGTCGTACCGTAACAAAAAATTATTTATAAAAACCTAGAATTAACTACTACTCCAAAGAATAGTGCCTAAGTCCGAGTATCGATTTATGGAGACAATTTGCCTAAATTACGGTATTTTCGATTACTTTCTAACTTAATTCAATAAAAAGAGTATTGGTTTGTGTGTGTGTGTTGGGTTAGCCCAGGGTATATGAATGTCGTAGCTCCGCCCTTGGCTGGGGTCATGAAAGGTCGTTACAGCTCTTCTTCTCCGGCCAGACCTTCAACTACTTGGCGTGGTATATCCAGGGGTTGGATTTTTTTACTGGAGGAATTAAGAATATCATTATTAAAATGGCCCGATTCGTGACCGCATTGCAGGTGCTCTTCAAGATCATGAGGCGATCGAGTCTTAGGAGTTGTGATGTTTGGTTTTGGTCCAATAATAATTGTGACTTGTCCAACTTGTCTCTGACCCGTTATGATTCTCCAGGCTGGTATCACTGGTTGAAGAAAGATTAATCATATGCCAGCCTATGAAATAGACACTAAAAGATGCTACTTTTATTTTGTTGCTTTTTTTTCCATCTACTAGTAGTATTTTACAATGTGGTTCCTGCAGTTAAATTATTTGTCTAGGTTATCTGCATTTCTTGCATGCTTTTCCAGCTTGGTTGGTGAGTATCCGATGTTTGCACGCCCTTTGTTCCGTCCTATTGTTCGGTCTCTTTTAATACTTTTTGCTGTCATAAAAAGGTACAATCCTAAAATGGGGATGGTGTTGTCCCTTCGAGAATAGCATGGATGCTTCGGGGATAGCATGGGTGCTGGGATGATCACGGCCGTCCAAAAATAAATGTACAACCCTCATTACGAATTAAGTACGTGTAGTAACTAGTAACCATCATTCAAACCTCTGTTATCATTTCAAATCAAGTAGTTTTGACAACAATGTATGGAAACAAATTCCCAGCACTGTTAATAGAAGAAATAAAATTTTATCTCTATATACAGCAATACTTCATATCAAAGACTGCAACAACTGTAGTGACTTTCAGATCCTTTGTGCACAACCCCTTCTCTTAAATCTGAGAGAAATCTGAATCCGAATTCCAAATAATAGGTTACCAAAAGAATTGGTTTAGAAGCTTCTATATGTAAAGCATATTAGTGCTTAAGTAGAGAGAGTGGCTTCGGCAATGTACGCATAAGCTCGTAGTCCACAAATTGTAGATTATCTATATCCAGTAGCACACAGCTAAACGAGTATCGGACCCCAAACTTCATTCAATCTCAGCAGCTTATCTGATGGATGACACAAATAAATAAATAAACAAGAATCAGAAGGTAAATATTAACGTCAACGTCTTCAAAATTGAAAAAGTACAATTTCCTTAATATGAAGGAGAAGCGAACAGGGAATTTTAAAGAGGAACATAAGTTTGTTTTTGGGTTAGGAAGTGGAGGTGGCAAAACAAAAACAAAATGCAGGAAAAAAGAAGAAGATAGGGAAGCAAAAAAGCTAAACTAATTCTTTCTTAAACATGCACAAATCACTGATCCAAACACAGCCTAACTGTCCCTCTGATAAAGTGTGGCGTTTATGCTTTGTGCTGTGTGCACATATCTTGCTAGCTTTCCTAATTGGGTGCATCAGACTTTGAAATATGAAGTCAAAAAAAAAAAAAAATGCAGCCGCAAAGATAGGGATTGAAGACAATGATATTTAGCATACAATACCTGCTGTAAACAATAGCCAGACATGTCAACTGGCATTTTGAACTTTCTTCGAGACTCCATTAGAGGAAATCTCAGTTATGCCGTGGGAGTCGCTGTGGATCTCAGCCAAAGGATTCACAGTAAACCCACCACTACCTTGACCCCGGAATCTTCTGCTCTCCAGCTTAAATGTTTCAGCATTTCCATTCCTATCGCCTAGGTTACAGATGGCAGCCATTGATGGTGTGGCTCTGGAAGAGGAGAACCGAGAGATTGAATGCCGGGGCTCAGTTCTCCTCCAGAATTTGGGACTCAAAAATTCTGCACCCGGTAAACTGCAACATGATGTTCGTTTCGAGTCCATATTTGACATCCTTCCATTTGTCAATGCCAAATCATACGAGATCTCGTTTAATGCCAGCTCAAACCCTTACACCCGTGTCTCCAAAGAACACATCCCGCTTTGTGATCTTCCAATGAAATTCTGAATAGGGAACAGGAGTTAAAATGATTGGAAGAGGCTTAATATTAGTCAGAAAGAAGGATAAATCCGCAGAAGACAATGCAACTCTGTTGGTGGTTCAGCTTCAGGAACGAAATAACATGCATGTGTAGCAGGTGAAAAGAGAGAACCTCAATTCTTATAAACCAAACAAAAATATTCAAGATGCTTGCCGGGACAAAGTCATGTTCAATAATAGTTTTTCCGAAATTTGACATTGAGGATATATTCTAAGAGAGCTTGAGTTGCATCCACTTATAGACCCCTAAAGAATCAGGAGGTATCCAATTAGAGCACCAAGTGCATCTGTCGGGAATGAATCGTTTATAAATCTCTCGATCTATAAATTTTACATCAAAGCCATGATCAAATTATAGTCTTTTGATAAATATAAAGAAATTTATGATGCACATATAGACAAAGCGAAAGGAACAATGCCCAACATTGGAACACCAGAGAACCATTGCAAATTTACTTTTACATACATAAATATAAATGGCAAATATACAAATTCATACAGTATATATGTTTATCTATACATACTTGTCGATATTTAACACAACTGATGACAGTTAAAACCGTGATAATGGCATCCATGCCCTGACAAGTAATGTTCCGGGAATATACCTGGCCTTCTAAGGAGAAAATTTCTCATTTTATGGGCTTGAATATTATATCTAGTAATGGCTTAATGACTTTTTTGGTCCCCAAAATATGCCTCGTGTGCCGATTTGGTCCCTAATATATCGATTTGATTTTTCTGGTCCCCAACGTTCTAATTTTGTTTTCAATTGGTCCCTCGCCTTCACGCCGTTCGCTCCCGCCCGTTAAAATTGGGGGCACCCTGGGTATTTCAAACACCCCCCGGTCAAACCCATTTGGCCATTTCCCCGTAAAATCAAACACCCAAAAGTGGAACAAACCCCTCCCCCACCCACAGCAGCGCAACCACCACTTTACCCACCCCGATCCTCACCGCCGCCGCCGCCGCCTCCAACAACACACCAGCAACAACTCTAAATCTTCTGGACCCACCAACGCCAAGAGATCGAAACAGCCACCAACTTCAAAAACCACTAGTTCCTCTCAGCCAGAATCAAGAAAATCAAGAAAGCTGAAGAGGACGTCTAGATGATCTCGGCTAAGGCCCCCGTCCTCTTCGCCAAGGCATGCGAGCTCTTCGTCTTGGAGCTCACGATCTAATTCTGGCTCCACGCCGAGAATAAACGGGCACCCTCCAGAAAAACGACATCGCTGCCGCCATTTCCCGAACCAACATTTTTCGATTTCTTGGTGCCGAGGGAGGAGGTTATAGAGGAGGAGGGAGGAGGTTTTTACCTGCCGATTGGGCAGCCTATAGGAATATGAGGGGTGTACATATAGCCGCCTTCGCAGGCATGGTAGTCTGTGTGGCAGATGGGGGGCGAAGGGGGGTGATGGGTGTATGTTGGTGGGCAGAGGAATCTCGATGGGCAAGGGTATTGTTGAAATACCCTGGCTGCCCCTAGTTTTAACGGGGAGAGTTAACGGCGTGAAGGAAGGGACCAATTGAACGCAAAATTGGAACATTGGGGACCAGAAAAATCAAATCGATATGTTGGGGACCAAATCGGCACCCGAGGCATACTTTGGGGACCAAAAAGGTCATTAAGCCATCTAGTAATTTACAAAAAACAAAAACTGCACAATTGTTTCAGTCTCCTTGGCTGATAAGTGGTACGAGTAATTAACCAGCATATAAAAATGACTCTTTGAAGTATAATTCTAATCCAGAAATCCAAAATCTACCAATATAGATACCTGAAAATCAAGTAAGGCCTTTACTAAGAAAAGTAGTTCACTAGAGATTGCAAATTTTTGTTGAATATGTTTTCTTGACATATTCTTGTCAAGAGTGAAGCAGTACCTGGAGGAGATCCAATAAGCTAGATTGTTGATTTTCAATCTGAACAAGCTTCTTACGGATCAAAGATAGATCTTCACTCTCTTTCTGGTTCTTACAAATATTCTCAGCGATCTCACTAACTTCCACAGCTAATTCTGAGTTGTCAACCTCACACGGAACCACCTGAGATCCAGCTTTGACACCACCAAATTTGAACATCTTGTCATCCGCATTCCTATTGAAGAGAGCCCGTCTCGCTTCCGAAGGTCTCAATTTCTCACGTCTCTCTAAACCTTTCTCGTTTCTGTCCCTAGGACCATCCTCACAAACTACTGTCGTGGATGGAGAATGAGGGGCAGAAATTTCTATTTTCCAATCAGTGGGCTTTTTACGGTCCAGCTTTTGAAACATTGCTGTACCTGATTTCTTGTCACCAGTACCTAAAGAACTTTTCATAGCAATAGTTGTTGAAACTGATCCATTTTGCAAAGCAGACCTGTTGTTAGCTGGGATGTTTTTCTTTCTCATTTAAGGAGGTCCAGAAGTAAAAGTTTGGGATGTTTTCGAACCGGGTGGATATTGTTCGTCATTAGCATTATTTGTGTCAATATTTCGATTGATGGTCAGAATTTCCAAATCAAAACTGAATTTTGCCTCACTAGAAAATAGAATGTTAGAACTTGTGGCTCATATGATGTGTATGAGAGGTACTGAGACCCTATGTTCTCAGATCATCAATAAACAACTTCTCTCTCCGCTCCCGTGGACGTACCCGATTTTGGGGAACCACGTATATCTCTGTGTCAATTCTTTTACTGTTTATACTCGTATATCGTGTGCGTGTGTGATACGATCCTAACAAAGTGGTATCAGAGCTCGGGTCTGATTGAACACGCGAAGAACGATGGCTTCGAGTTCGTCTGTTACGAAGTTCGATGTGATGAAGTTCGACGGGACTGGGAATTTCGGACTATGGCAACAGAGGGTAAAGGATTTGTTGGTGCAGCAGGGATTGGTGAAGGCGTTGAAGAAGAAACCAGAGGCCATGTCGAGTGACGACTGGGAAGAACTCCAGATGAAGGCGATGAGTACGATTCGTTTGTGTCTTGCAGACGATGTTATGTATCACGTGATTGGTGATGATTCGCCGGCTGGGGTTTGGACAAAGCTGGAGAGCAGGTATATGTCAAAGTCGTTGACAAATAAACTGTTCCTGAAGCAGAAACTGTTTGGGTTAAAGATGATCGAGGGTTCCAACCTTATTCAACATATTAATACGTTCAATCAGATTATTAGCGATCTGCTAAGGATTGAAGTGACTTTCGACAAGGAAGACCAGGCGCTGATGTTGCTGTGTTCTTTACCGAGCTATATGGAGACTCTCGTTACAACCCTACTATGGGGGAAAGAAACCCTAGAATTGGAGGAAGTCACGGCAGCCCTGCTTGCGTACAATCAACGCAGGCAACAGACTAAGGGTATTTCGGGTGAAGGGCTGGTGGCAAAGGGGGGAGAGGAACGTGGCAGAAAATCGGAAAGGGGAATAACAGGAGCGCGTGGGAAATCTAAGTCAAGGGGCAGGACTCCCGAGCCAAAGGAGTTGAAGTGTTACAAGTGTCACGAAACAGGACACTTCAAGAAAGATTGTCCGTACAGGAAGAAGAATGGGGGGAAAAGGAACATGGAAGAAAACTAGACCATCGAAATCTGCAAACGTTGTGGAGGAGTCATCGGATGATTGTGATGGTGATATGTTGTCGGTTTCAGCGAACGCAGAGCACGTGACAGACTCATGGATTCTGGACTCAGCATGTTCTTTTCACATGTCGCCTAACAGGGAGTGGTTCGACACGTACAGGTCAGTGAATTATGGTACTGTTCTAATGGGTAATGTCATTGGAATAGGCACAATGAAGATTAGGATGTGTTGATGGTGTTGTGAGAACTCTTGGTGATGTTAGGCATGTTCCAAGTTTAAGAAAAAATTTGATTTCGTTGGGAACCTTAGACTCTAATGGCTGTGAGTATAAAACAAGTGGTGGAGTCATGAGGGTAACGAAGGGTGCTCTGGTGATTATGAAAGCTTCTAAGGTTGGTGGGAATATCTATCGTTTGATAGGGAGTACAGTTATAGGCGGAGCTGCTGCCACTACAGCAGAGGATACTGATGATACTTTGTTGTGGCATATGCGGTTGGGGCATATGGGGGAACGTGGGATGCTGGAATTACATAAAAGGAATCTGTTGAGAGGGGTGAAATCGTGCAAACTTGATTTCTGCAAGTTCTGTGTTCTAGGAAAACAGTGTAAGGTGCAGTTTAGGCATGCAGTGAACAAAACTAAGGGAATACTTGACTACGTGCATTCTGATGTTTGGGGGCCAGTGAGGGTAGTTTCGAAAGCGGGATCTCTGTATTTCGTGACCTTTATCGATGATTTTTCGAGGAAAGTTTGGCCACTGAGGTTTTTGAAAAATTCAGAGTGTGGAAAGCTGAAGTGGAAAATCAAACAGGGAGACGAATTAAATGCCTCAGAATAGATAATGGGAAAGAGTACAGGTATGGGCCTTTTCTGAAGTTTTGTGAGGAGCATGGGATTCAGCAGCATTGGACTGTTAGGAAGATACCACAGCAGAATGGGGTGGCAGAGAGAATGAACAGAACTATAGCAGAGAGGGCACGGTGTATCAGGTTGAATACAGGGCTTCCAAAGAATTTCTGGGCAGAAGCAGTGAGTATGGCAGTTTTTATTATAAACAGGTTGCCGAGTACTGCTCTGGGTAGTAAGGTAGCACAGGAGGTGTGGACAGAGAAAGAGGTAGATTACTCAGGTATGAAGATCTTTGGTTGTCCAGCCTATGTTCATGTTCCTGGTGATGAGAGGTCAAAGTTTGATGCAAAGTCCAAACAGTGTATCTTTCTTGGGTATGAGAAAGGTGTGAAGAGATACAAGCTGTGGGATCCGAAATCAAAGAAAATGGTGATCAGTAGGGATGTGGTATTTGATGAAGCTTCTATGATCAAGATACATTAGGGGGTTCTAAAAACCGAGGCTGGGGAAGTCACCAGCAAATAGCAGCAGGGAGTACAAATTGAGCTGGAAAGTTGTGACACTGGCAATCCACCACCAGTGGGACAAGTTGATCAGCAGCAGGAAAGCATAGCCACAGGGAGACCCAAACACATTATCAAACCACCGGAAAGGTATGGGTTTGAGGACATGGTCTCATATGCACTGTCAACCACTAGTGGGGATCCGTCTACTTTTCAGGATGCTATCATTAGTCCTGAAAGGGACAGATGGATGGAAGCCATGGTGGAGGAGATGGAATCATTGAAAAAGAATAAGACTTGGGAGTTGATAGATTTACCTGAGGGAAAGAAGACAGTGGGTTGCAAATGGGTATACAGGAAGAAAGAGGTTGTGTCAGAAAAGAAAAGGGAGAGGTTCAAGGCTCGATTGGTTGCAAAGGGGTACTCACAGAGAAAGGGGATTGATTATGATGATGTGTTTTCTCCAGTGGTGAGGCATACTTCAATCAGGATTATCTTGGCATTGGTGGCTAGCTATGATCTGGAGTTAGAGCAGTTGGATGCGAAAACAGCTTTTCTCCATGGTGATTTGGAGGAAGTTATATTCATGGAACAGCCTGAGGGGTTCAAGTAGCCAGAGACTGAGCACTTGGTCTGTAGGTTGAAGAAGTCGCTATATGGGCTGAAGCAGTCTCTGAGACAATGGTATAAGAGGTTTGATTCGTTCATGATCCGGATTGGATTCACACGCTGTGAGTATGATTGTTGTGTTTATGTTAAGAGTCTTGATGATGGTTCCTGTATTTTTCTGTTACTTTATGTGGATGATATGCTTATTGCTGCGAAAAGTATGGTTGAAGTCAACAGGTTGAAGGCCTTGTTGGGAAAGGAGTTTGACATGAAGGATTTGGGTGCTGCTAAGAAAATACTTGGGATGGAGATTCGCAGGGATAGGTCAGCTGGTAAGCTGTGGTTGTCCCAGAAGGATTACGTGGGGAAAGTGTTGGAGAGGTTTAGTATGGCTAATGCTAAACAGGTCAGCACTCCATTGGCAGGTCATTTCAGGTTGTTCTACAGCATAGTGTCCGGAGTCAACTGAAGAAATTCAGGATATGTCAAACGTGCCTTGTGCGAGTGCAGTTGGTTGCTTGATGTATGCGATGGTTTGTACAAGACCCGATTTGGCACATGCAGTCAGCACAGTGAGCAAGTACATGGCAAATCTAGGCAGAGAACACTGGAAAGCGGTCAAGTGGATATTCAGATACTTGGGAGGTACTGCAGACCATGGGATTATGTTTGCTAGGCAACAGGATCAGATTTCAGCTGTGGGGTATGTAGATGCGGATTATGCTGGAGGGTTGGATGGCAGGAGGTCTACGACAGGGTATGTGTTTACTTTGGTGGGTGGACCAATTTGTTGGAGATCCATGGTACAACCTCTAGTGGCTCTATCTACTACTGAATCTGAGTACATGGCAGTGACTGAGGCTGGGAAAGAAGCAATGTAGTTAAAGGGTTTTGTGAAGGAGTTGGGCATAGATCAAGGTGGAGTGCAGTTGTATTGTGATGGTCAGAATGCCATTTATTTGGCAAAGCATCAGGTGTATCATGCGAGGACCAAGCATATTGACGTGAGATTTCACAAGGTGAGAGAGTTAATTGCTATGGGTGATGTGATATTGGAAAAGGTGCACACTTCTGAGAATGCAGCTGACATGTTGACAAAGACTGTGATCGCGGACAAGTTCAAGCATTGCTTGGATTTGGTTAATGTCTCCAGGTGCTAGAAAAGAGGCGTCCCCCCAAACCGGTTGAATCGAGATGGTTATCTTCTGAATGGGCGAGGATATTCGCCAAGGTGGAGATTGTTGGAACTTGTGGCTCATATGATGTGTATGAGAGGTATTGAGAAGTTCTCGTAAAAGGCCAGTGCTGAGCGAAGCGGAGCGGAGCGAGGCACTGGCCCATCGCAGATTCAGTGTTATAAGGGCGTTATGGGTATTCAGGCTATAATGCGAATTAGGGTTGGAATAGAAGTGGCGGCTATATATACTTTCTATTGTAAAACCCGATGTACTCAGATCATCAATAAACAACTTCTCTCTCCGCTCCCGTGGACGTACCTGATTTTGGGGAACCACTTATATCTCTGTGTCAATTCTTTTACTTTTTATACTCGTATATCGTGTACGTGTGTGATACGATCCTAACATAGAACAAGAATTTGATCAAACAGATAGGACCAGTAAGCAAATAAATCTCACAAATCTTATACCTTTGGAAGAAGATTGTGGTTCAGGAGGCGACGAGGCCCCTGCATCTTCCAAATTAGCAATGCCTTTCCAGGCCTCCACCAATTGGTTCATAGTCTCCCTCACAACCTTCACCTACACACAAAAAAGAGAAAAACATCAACCAAACATCCCTCAATTCCAATCCAAAATTTCCAACACTATCATCACAAATCAATCGAAATTCGAAGCAAACCTTATCATATTTTCTAGCCTCAAACGTCTTCAAACACCCTGCCTTAAACTCCACCACCAAACCCCTCCACCACTGCCAACTTCAGCAACGCCTCTGCCGCCGCCTTCCTAACAGCCCAATCCTCACTCCCTAAAAACCCAACCAAACACCCCACCAGACTCCCCACCATTTCCCCACCCTCAACCGCCCCAACTTCAACCACACTCCCCACAATCGTCAACAAGGCCGCCTTCGCCTTAAACCTGTTACTATTACTCCGCAACAACTTCTCCATATGTTATCCCTACCTTAACTTGCCATATGTTATCCTAATTTCATTGGTTGATTTAGGAGTCTAAACCAATTATTTTACTTTTTTTAAATGTAGTTGTCGGAATCGCATGGGTGTAGATTTTTATTTCTTTTTCTTTCAGAGGTTCTGAATTGGGAAACATGGTTGAATTTAGAGTAGTAAAAGGAGTTGGAGCTTGTTATAGAAAGTTTGAACAACTCATTTGAGGGAATATGACAAGATTTCCTGTTTTAGCTAACAACTTTTAGTCACCACAGAGAAAACTTCCCATCCAATGTGGGTTACTTGTGGTTCCACTATCACACTGGCTCTCTGTTTTAGTGATGACAGTTAGCTTACATTGGTAATTTTTCATTTTAGACATTAGCACACATGATTCTATGGAGATTGGAGAATTAATGTATGTGTCTTCGCCACCAACTTTGGATCACTAGGAGCGGAGATTTCTCCTGATGCGTTGAACTATTGTTCAACAATGGCTATTTGATTCCTTAAAAATTCAACCTTTTATCATCATACTGCCATTCATCTCTTTAGAGTGATATATATGCTATCTCTTCACTGTGGTAGGTTCATGTGACTCTATTTTATGTTATTATTATTCACGTGACTCGGTTTGGTGTTTAGTTTTCCTTGTGCTTCCTCGTCCTCTGCTATTCTTAATTTCTCCCCTCATGTTTTATGTCTGCAGCTTATTTCTCTGTCTGAGAAAAAGTGGTGGCAGTAAATCTAGTTTTCCGTTCACTGAAGTGGGGAAGGGTATTGATCTTGAGAGCAAAGATTTCCTCGGCAAAGTTTGCCTGTGGAGATGGTGTTTCGCCAAAGAATCCTGTTGAGTTGGCTTTTGCTTCACGAGGAGAAAGTGTACACCCTCTTGAGTTCCTAATTTATGGGTGTCATTTACCCCATAAGTTGTTATATATTGGTGTATTTCTTGTATGATTTTACTTTCACAGTACCGTGTCTTATCATCAACTGTTTTGTCACGGTTGTTTCGTCTTTGACTGAGCCTTTTCACGTCATATATGATAGTAGCAATTTTGCATGTTTTAATGTCAGTTCTTTTACTTTGTTGGTAATTGATACTAGAAAATAAAATTGGGGAATCAGAGAATACGAGGTTGCCGTTGGCTATTCTTGAGTCTTATTGACTACTTTTCTTGGACACTTGGACCGTGTTTGGATCGAATCAGTTTATGGAGGAAAATAAAAAGGGTAAGTAGCCCCAACCCCTGCTGTGCCTCTTTTTGTGAGGGAAGATTGCATACTGCCATACTGGATACTGGGAAGTTTGAAGCTGATCATAATCGAGTGTAGTATCGTGGAGCAAAGAACAGATTGCTCAAGTATTACCAAAAGCCGGTTTGGCCCAATAGTTGTTGTGTATCGCTCATTTGGAGCGTGAAGTGTTGGGTTTGACTTCAATGGATTTGATGTTGGCCCTCATAGTAATTAACTTATAGTAACATTCATCGTCTAATAAAATATTTTAAAAAAAGTGTTACAAAAGGATGTTTAACTTCTTTATGTTACGGAGATGTTATTGACCTAATGTGATGTATCTACTTTGGTTTTGGCCGCGTTTGGTTCATTTTCTTTTTGATAATTTTTGGAACATTATTTAGGAAAACATTTTTCGGCCAAGGGCAGAGCAATAATATTTGAAGAATTGGGTCAAAATCAAATAAAGCCCCACAGTTCATGGTCATTTGGTCTCCTTTAACAATGATGGTAAATAGCATAATGTGGTTGTTTTGTGAGGTCTTTGCAGTAATTATTTACTATGTAAATTTTGAATGAAATTCTAAGTGGAGTATATGATATTTTTCTTTTTAAAAATCTCTTCGTGCCATTCTATTGATAGCCCACTGGGCTGACAATAAGATAAGAAGGAAAAAAAAAATAGATACACACACTTTAGTGTATTTTTTCTTTTTTCTATACACTTTTACACATTTCTATATGATTTTAAAATTTTCCTAATAAAAAAGTCAAAAATGCAAAAAATAAAAAATTGGGCCCGGAACACCCCCAAATTCACTTCTTTCTCCATTTTCCCTTTCTCATCTCCTTTTTCATCATCGCAAATTTATTCATAACGCTATCTAAAAATCATTCAAGTGGGTGCGTACATCTGAAGTGGAGAGAGAGAGAGAGATGGGAGTGATAGACAAAGCAGGGGATTGGACATTCAAGGCCTTCACAGCCGGCCTCGGCCTCACCACCATCTATCTCGCCGCCACCTTCTCCGTTAATGTTTACCGCGGCCTCTCTTGGCATAACGCCCAATCGGTACATGACCAAACTCTCTCTCTTTCTGTGTGTGTGTGTGTAGATATATAGATGTATGCGAGTGTCTTAGCGTCGGGGAAGTAGAGATCTCCAGAGAAAACTGAGGTTTCCTAGACCTAGCTCATAAAAGTACTAATTTACTGTATATATATATTTTTTTCCATGTAATGGAAACAATAAACGAACTACATCCATCATCAAGTTAGGGCCCTTTGGATTGAGTGATTTGTTCAGAAATGAAAATAAAGAAAACCAAAGGATTAGATTTACTGATTTGATGAGAAAAGGAGAGAAATTTACTATAATGGTATTTTTCTGATTGCCTCCTTCCCCATTTGAGGCCTGCTGCGTTGTTAATACTTTAGCAGTGAATATGTATGTTCTCACAAATCCTGTGCGGTATGAGAATTGTGATTACTTTACCTGTGAAATGGAGATACCTTTAGTACTGAATATGAATGTCTTCACAAAAATCGTGTGCGATGTATATATTGCATTGTTAATATGCATCGGTCCCTTTTCCCCGGAGGTAATGGGAATGGGATATGGGATGTGGTAACTTTGGAAGAACTCTTTAAGCCCTTAATAAGAGTGCCAATGGGGTATATTGATGCTTTGCTTAGCCATTCTACCATATTTTTCTGTACAGTATCTTGTGACCATTTTAGGTTTGCCACTCCTATGCTCAAGGAGGAACCTCCTCAAAGTTTGAAGCCTGTATGGTTCTTTAAATGGCTCCACCATGCAGGCAGCATCAGGAGAGAAATGTTGTTCTCATTGATTAGCTTATGTGTTACTCCTCCGATTCTTTGTTCTAGCTCCTATGTGTTGTCCAGAAGCCTTAAGCAGAGTTGAATAAGCTTCACTTATGCATTCTATTTAAAATTGTTGCGTATCTTAGTTGGAACTTGGATGTAACAAAATGTATGGCGCAAATTGAGTCCAAGCTATTGTGACGCGTTGGAGAAAAGTATGCCTTAGAAGAATCAAGTACTTCATTCGTCCCAAAGTTTTATTACATTAAATAAATCATGCCATTTTTTTATTATCAAATGATAAGGAATTTTCCATGCATATTCTTTCGAATTTTTCCATTCCAATGACATCTTTAAATTCATGGGGAAAATTTTAAACAATTATGCATGGAAGTGCTATATTGTTCTATCCGAAAAGTGACACAACTACTTGTAATGGACTAAAATTTTGGAACAAAGAGGCTACTACACATTTGAGAATTGTGATTACTTCAATTAAAACTTACGAGTTATGATCTATACTTTGAGCTCAATAACCTGTAAATGTTGATACTTTTAGTTGGATTTGAACTCCTTGTGATATTATGATTCCCATTTCCCTGTACTCTCCTATGAGTCTCAAATCTCAATAACCTGTAAATGTTGATACTTTGAGAGACGAACTAAATACTGAGAATATATCTTGGTTAAAATCTTACCTTGCATCTGAAGATTTTTCATTGCATTTTCGTGAAGATAAATGGCAGTATCTTCTGTAATTTTCAATTGGAGATTTTGTTTATTCCTGTATTTCTGTTTCAGTTGTGTACTTAGAAAATAGCGCCGAGAAAATGAAGCGCTATCATTTCTCCATTAAGAGGTTGTGCAGAATATGCAAAATGGATGCTTGTTTCAAATACTATACTACGTCCTGTAGTGTGCTTTAGAAATTGCGTTAATAGAATTCTCTAGTGTGAGTCATTGTCTGTCCTGTTTTATTGATGATTCATGGGTTTGGAATTTATGTTGATTGAATTTACTTCCTTTTTTTATTTATTTATTTATTTTTTATACTGGAAAAGCTGTTACGAATGTTTTGTTGACCATGTGAACATTTTTGCTGTGTCCCATTGCCTTGACTCCGTTTTGTTTATTCTCACGTCGTTATGCTGTTGTTGTTTTTTTTCCAAAAAGCTCCGTGATATTGTCTATTTCTCTGCAGAAAATTGACAAGGATGGATCTGCCGACAAGAATCTGTGATAATTTTTTTTGGATCTGACGACCAGAATCCGTGATAATTGTTTTCAGCCTGCCTCGTACAATTTGTATCTTTGATCCTTGAATTGTGACATAAATCTTACGTCCTGTTTTCACCTTATCGTCATAACTAGACCTCAAATATAGATAAATTCATGTGTGAAATATATGCAAGTTTGTGCTAATTTATTTTCCTTTTCGGTGGTCCTTTTCTTTTCTGGGGTGTTTAGGAAGTCAGTCTGCTGTTTTTGCTTCTCTGTTTTTTTTGTGCTAATTTATAAAATGAAACCTGATATTTCCATTATTGGCCATCTACCATCTTGAGTTCGTACCATTCTGATGCAACTGGTCAAAACAGGGCATGTCTTGCGTACGTAGCCATGGAGGGCAAGTGGTAGAAGTTTCATACTTCGGCCATTGATTCCCCATGTCTGGCATTACTGGTTGTTGGTTTTTTTTTTTTCATCTACTTGTATTTTACACTTGCTATGGTCAATGTGGTACCTGAAGTGTGGCTAGGTTTGTCTAGGGTATCTGCATTTCTTGTCTTATCTTTGCAGTTCTTGCCTATTAATTTTTTTATTATTTGGTTCGTCGAACCCAACGTTCAAATATAAATGCAAATAAAAATTCATGTAAAAGTATTTGAGGCAGCCAATAATAAAAAAATAAAAATAAAAAATCAGAGGATCTAGAATATTTGTCAAGTTGACGAGTAAAATGGAAAATATGACAAATGACACCAATGTTGATTAGGAATGTACGTTAATAATCAACAAAAATAGTGATAATTTTTTAACTAAGTTGAATGTGGAGAGTTTACTTCTGAATTAAAATTCTTGTACTATGTGATAATAGGTATTGAGCACGTGCAAATCACGTGCCTGATACTAGTTTATGTAAATGATCAAGTAATTAGGGCCGTGTGATCATACCCATCTCTGAATTTTTTTACAAATTTCGGGGCTGATCGTTTAACATATATAATTGGTGGAGGGCGACCCCTCAAGGGTACCCCACCTCTCTTTCTCCTTTTTGCTTGCCCAAATTCAATTGAGGACCTGACAAATCGAAATGAGACTGCTCTACATATTGCCCTGAAAACTGAGAACCAAAGAGCCGTACAAGTCATATTGGGATGTATTTGCAGGATTGGAAGGACAGAAGTGCTGGCCTACAGAGATGTGGAAGGGAAAAATGCTTTCGATATGGCGGAGTCCACGTCACAGCTCGAGGTATGGGGTCTACCCCTCTTGATTGCACTCTTTTGATTATATAACCTTATATGCCTTATTACATATGTTCACCAACGGCTGGTAGTTTCGGAGGAATTTTAAAATGGGAACTTCCATGTGGATGGTATTTGAGTTATCGTAATACTGTTGACATTGTGATGTCATATATAATAGTGTATCTGTATTTCATGTTTAACATATTTAACCACTTTACTCTGTTGTTCAGGATCCAAATCTCTACAAAGAAATTCATTATGTTAATAAGTTAACTCCATCCTTGCGGCTTACAAATCTATGAAATGAATTTCATTAGGTTAATAGATTACTGATTTTTTTGTGTGTCTGTCTAATGCAGATTGGGAGTAGTTTACGCTGTGCAAAAGCTTCTTCTTCGTGCGCTATGCAGTTTGCGCGTAGTTTATGCAGTGAAAGAGCTTTAGAAACTGATCCTGCTGAATTTTTAAATTCGCCGGAGCAAACTTTGGAAATACTCTTGAAAGCTAAAATCCTTATGAGAAGAAAGGTGACGATCGAGCTGCGTAATATTGGACTAGTGGTAGCTGCACTAATTGCAGCGGCGACCTTCCAAGCTGTACTTAGCCCCCCTGGAGGGGTAGGCGGTCCTGGTGGCAACAGCAGCCTCTTTACAGACGGCACAAACATCACTGCGGCCGCCGTTTCGTCAACCAATATCACAAGTAATATCAACGCCACCTTATTCACTCCCACTGACGATCCTGTCAAACGACTTCTATTCAAGGGTGAGAAGGGCGCAGAATATGTGACGTATGGATATGTCTTCGTCTTATTTTATTATGTGAACACATCTGCCTTTGTTCTCACGATGCTGATTATAATGTTTGTCCTCCCAGTTCGACCCTTTTTTCCATTTTGTCTATTGCATGGCGCACTCTACTTTCTGATGATCAGCTATGCGACGTCATTTTCCCTCATATCGCCATCCCTTCGTCACTCTCTGATTTTTGTGATAGGATCTATCATTTTTGCGGTTCCGATTTATGTCTCCAGGTTTCTCTCGTTTCTATTTGAAGCTAGCGACCTGGAATTTGAATCTAGCGTCCGGGAATTTTTGGAATTTCCCTTGTCATCCGTTCAAAAGAAACGCCTTCAGATGTTACGACATATGATGATGAACAACGTCGGGGAATAACGGAGTGATCAGCCCTAAACCATATGTTGATGAACAATGCCGGGGAATAACGGAGTGATCAACCCTAAGCCAGATGCGCCAATTGTGTGCTTATTTGGTTATTTATTTTTCACTCTAAGTGTAGTTTAATGTCCGTTATTGTTGTTCGGGTTTTCCTTTATTTATTCTATATATGTAATCTTGCTTTGTTTTGATATTAGATTGGACTACTGAACTAAATAATTAACTTTATTTCTAAATAATTAACTTTATTTCTTCTTTCGCTTCTCAGTTGAGAATCTATAGCTAACATGCATGCGTGGTATTAGCACTTTTTTTTTTTTTTTCCTCTTTTGGGAAAAATGGAATGATCTTATTCATCTTAGTTGGTTTTGTTTTTTTGTTTTTTTTTAACAAGCATTTTCATTTAATGCCAAAGCCCGGCAGCATTATTACAATGATTCCATCGCAAGAGGTAGGAATAAACCAAAATTATCAAAAAAATTAGACAATGTGACATATTGCGCGCAGAAGCAGACCAACAACTAAGTCAGCCGTAGAGCCTAGTCTAAGATGTGGTAGTAGAGCCTAGCAGTTTTTGTTTTAGAGAAAGTACGGAGAAAATCCGTAGTTATCAAAGGGGTGAGAAATTCCCACAAAAGAGCAGAGGAGCCCACATAGAGACCTAAATCTATGAGAGAGAAATATAATACTCCACGAGGGCAGCTTGGAAATCCAAAGGTTGGACACACTGATAGAGAGGGCTCTTCTAAAACAGTCAAATATATGCTACTCTATTGGCTGTTTGGTTAGATAATTTAGTTTAGTTTTGATGATGTCAGCAGGTGTAATGAGTAGAAAGAGATAGAGAGAAATGAGGAAAATGATGATGTCATTAAAACTAAAACTAAAACTAAACAAGGAAACGAACAAGACCATTATAGTTCCGTTTAAAGATGGTTTTTTATGGGCAAAAGAATTTTATTAATAGGGATAAAAGCAAAAAGACATGGGATAAAAGCAAAAAGACATTACAACCTAAATTATACATCTCAGCTATGTTGACACCCATACAAAGGACAATTATACGCCGCTCAAAACCCTAAAGGGGAAGGATGGCAAGATGCCAACCCAGACCCAAAAGCAAAAGAATAACAATCCCTCCGTCCCAAATTGCTTGGGGTTTACATGTATGCATGCTATTTTTCAATTGCTTATATATTTTAATATGGATCTCTAAATACACACACACACACACAATATGGATCTTATTTAATAGATTTTAGGTAGTTCTATTATACATAATTTTCAAATTAAATGATGGAAAACATTCGTATCAATTAAAAGATATAAGCAATTGAAAATAACATGTAATTTCGTAATGGATTAGCAATTTGGGACAGAGGGAAAAGAGCACAAACGAACAGAGGGAGTAGAGCACAAACAAAACTTCCACATGTGACATCCAAACAACAGCAAAGAACTAAACAATGATAAAAAGGAACACTCCATCGATCATTGGCCATCCTTCCCCTTTTGGGTATTTGGAGGCTTTAATACAAAGAGCAAAAGGTTTACTTTTACTTGGTTATTTCCTGGTTCTCCACGAGAGAGACCAGGGTTTGAGCCTCGGCAAAGGCGATTGGGGTTTAAGGCTATAAATAGCTTTTAGACCCCCTCTAAACTAACTCCCCCGCTAACCCCCCACCGATACATATCGAATGACAAAAAAAAAAAACACACTAATTCAAGTAGTGGGTCCGGCTAACAATTGCATTGAAATAAATTCGGTGAAAGTCCTGAGTTGTCATAACGAAATTGGGGTTGACTAGAAAATTGGATCGGACGAAGAGAAATTGATTTATACTGCCAGTTATGCAAAGTGGGACTTGGGTTCCCGTAGTGCACCAAATCACTACATTCGTACAATGATCTTAATTGTGAGGCCTCTAAAATCTCATTTGAGATTGGAACCGTTCATTTTTTTTAAGAATGTTGAGCACATTATGGGTACACAAAATTATGATAATCGGAGATTGATAGACACACAATTGAGACAAATTTGTATTACAGTGTATTCTCTAAATGATATTTGCCTTTCATATAAATGGTGTATCCGAATATATGGATACCAACATCTAATTAATTTGATATTTTACAAGAATGATCTATTCAACATTTCCAACAAATTGTACAGTTTCCAATCCCAAATAAAGATTATAGAGGGTCCACAATTGATGCAAGAAAGAAAAGCGGGAGCATAAGCATATTTTAGATTCTAACGTTTAGAGCGTTTATACTAGCGTGTATATGTATGTATGTATGTATTAAAAATTACTGAGTACGCGGCTACGTGTAACACACATGTAACTATAATATCCTTACATTTCTGTGAATGATGTTTTCTGGTATTCCCTCTTCCCGGATGTGTAGAGAAGTAATTCCTGTAGGACATTTACTTTAAACCACTTGTTTGACATGACATACTTTCCCATATTTCAGTGGTTTAAATTGGTGACTAGGAGTAATGGCAAGAATCAGCCTGGGGTGGGATGCCCAAGTTCATCATGCCCTGCCCTTATCTCTCTCAACTCATCCTTGGTACAAGTTGTAGTGTTGCCTCCATTTCTCCTTGATCAGGACATGAAGGTATTTGAGCTGCCTTTCAGTAACTAACAATTTAAATTTTCTTTTTCTGTGGAACGGTTGTGTTACTGATTAGTTGTACTGTTCCTGATTAGAGTAAGAGCATCTTCACTCCTACACCAAATTTTTACTCAAATTTGATATCACCCTTTCCAATGGAAAAACCACTTTTTAACCAAATTCTAGTTAAAATTTTGTCAAAAACTGTTTTTTTTTTTTTTTCGTTTTTTTTTTTTTCATTTTGTCAATTCCTTTTCATCCTCTTCTTCCTCTTCAGCGGATACAAGGAAACAAATCTTCAATGGAACAAATAGAGCCGTTGCCTATTTGGTGAAGGATTTGGAGCTGATCAAATTTGGTGAAAAATTTGAGCAAATTTGGTGTTGAGAAAATTTGGTGAAGGATTTGGTGAAGGAGTGGAGTGGGTTTTTTGGTGATTTTTACTCAAATTTGAATTCGGTGAAACATTTGGTGTAGGAGTGGAGATGCTCTAACCAACGTTGACAAGGTTTGTGTGCTATCAATTTTCCAAAGATTACGGAGTTACTGACCATTATGTCCAAGGTGTAAAAGAATTTGGGTCAACTGTAGTATGTAAGAGAGTAAGAAAGATAATCTATCAATTATTTTAAGGTGCGTTGGGATCGACTCCAGCCACTCACACACATCTGATTTGAGGACAAACTACGTATCATATATATTTTCACAATACATGAAAAAACCTTTCCCGGGAGCCACAAACCGGCATCCCGTGCGCTCAGCACTCACCCACTCCTTCTCCGATAGACCCTACGAGGAGGAGCACGCTCCCTCCCTTCAGCTTTGATTCAATAGAGCTGCTCCCAGCTCTGAAACTAGGTGGGAAAAAAGGATTCCATATTTAAGGTCTCTTTGCTCTCTTTTTTAGAAATGGACATTGGTGTTTCTATTTGTGCCTGCCTGCCTGGTTTTAAATTTGGAAATAAGGAGAGAATGGAGTGGAGACGAATGCTCAGACTCCTAAAGGGGGCTAGATCAAATTAAAGCGTGTGTGTTGATTATTGAAGAATCCATGATTTCTTGAAGTTGTTGTCTAAGATTAATTCCGGGCATGATGGCGTTATTCATGCGGCATAGAAATAAAATGTTTTGGTTTAAGTTATTTCCTTGTTATTATGTAAGAGAGAACTAACAAAGAAAGATGAAATCATTTTGGGACTTCTGTATATTCGAGAACATCCTCCCAAACCACGTCAATGTAGTCTTACTTCTTTCTATGTTGTTTTATCCATTTTTATGTTTACATTTGTTTTCAATGCCACCACCAAGATGCCTTACTTGCCGAGACATTGAATCATTCATTATCATGATTATTGAATAGTCACTGTCCTTAGCAGTTTCCACTGGGGTGGGGACTCGGGGATGCTGCTGTGCAAGGAGTGCACAGCAGCTGCTGCGCAGCGACCAAAATGGCGCCGTTTTGATGTATTTCACACGAAAAAAGAAAAAATGAAGGCCAAAACAACGTCGTTTTGGCATTAATCCCACAAAACCCCAAAAGCCAGCAGAAACCTTTTCTCCCCAAATCATCTGTCGATAGAAACCTTTCTTCTTCCCAGATGGAACCTCCACAGCCGACATCAATGGACGCACAACATCCGACCGCTGTCGTTCATCCATTGCCATCGCCAACAACTACCGATGATGGCGCACCGTCATCACCACAGTAAGCGCTCTCTCTCTCTCTCTCTCTCTCTCTCTGGATCAAAATGGCTGCTTTGTTCACGGGCTCTTGCAAAGTTATCTCTCTATTTGGTTTGTTGATGATCTCTTCTTTCCTAATGAGTGTAATGTCTGTCGAGTTCCACGTGGGAGGTACTAAAGGATGGACAAATGTTCTCTCTCTCTCTCTTGATGCTTTGTTTTTTCGATCTCAACAACGTTGGGACAAATGTTGATATGGATGGAACCATTTATTAATCCAAACTGTTTTCTTCCGAATTTTGTTTTGCCGATGTCGACAATTTTGATGTCGGGGACGAGAATGAGAAAAGGTGGGTAATGGTGGGGGGACCATAGTGGACCATGGTGGAGCCAAAAACATGTTTTGTTTTGCCGATGGTGGGGGGACCATGGTGGACAATTGGGGCTTTTGATGCTTCAATTCTTCATTAAAAATTGGGGCTTTTGTTGATTTGTGTACACAAATGGTCCCCTCTTTGTGACTTTATAATACATTTGCCCACATACGAATGATAAAAAATTGGTTGATATCCCCTCTTAATCTGTTCGTAGACTGCCCAAGTTGTTTTTTTTTTCTTCTTCATGTTTGTTGTATTGCTGAGAGCTAGACTTGATTGATCGATTTATGGAATTCCATTTTTAGTCCATTTGACTGATCGATTCCCAAGTTTAGTGAATTGGATGTTTAGTTCATGTTTGCTAGACTTGGATGTTTAGTTCATGTTTGCTAGACTTGGATGTTTAGTTCATGTTTGCTAGACTTGGACATTCGGTGTGAATTGGATTTTTTTTCCCTTCATCTTTGCTAGACGTGGATTTCGGATCAGTCAAAAAAATTTAGCCAAAACGACGTTGTTTCAGCTTGTTTTTGTTCCAGCTTTAAAAACCATGAAACGACGACGTTCCATTTAATCCAAAACGACGTCGTTTTGCCTATTTTTCCTGTTTTGGCGTGGAGGCATCGAAACGGCGCCATTTTCACTTTCCCATCTCCTTTTTTAATCATCACAAATTTATGCATAAATTAGATAGTATCTAAAATCACCAAGCTAGAGGGGTGCGTTTTTAGACGAGAGAGAGAGAGAGAGAGAGAGAGAGAGAGAGAGAGATGGGAGTGGTAAGCAAAGCAGGGGATTGGACATTCAAGGCCTTCACAGCTGGCCTCGGCCTTCCCACCATCTATCTCGCCGCCACCTTCTCCGTTAATGTTTACAGCGGCCTCTCTTGGCATAATGCCCAATCGGTACATGACTAATCTCTCTCTCTCTCTCAATCTGTGCGGGTGCGCGCGCAGATATATATAGATGTATGCGAGTGTCTTTTATTTTTGCAATCATTTCAGGCTGGATTTGAAGATTAATTAAGTGGTAGTTTCCTTATAATGAATTCTTAGCGACGGGGAAGTAGAGATCTCCATAGGAAACTGAGCTTTCCTAGACCTAGCTCCTATGAGTATCAATTTACTGTGTATTTTCTTCCTGTAATGAAAACAATACATGGACTATATCAATCGTAAAGTTAAGGCCCTTTGGATGGAGTTTGCTCAGAAATGAAAATAAAAGAAAATCAAACGATTAGATTGAGTGATTTTTTTTCCGTCTACTTGTATTTTACACTTGCTATGGTCAATGTGGTTCCTGAAGTTTGGCTAGGTTTGTCTAGGGTATATCTGCATTTCTTGTCTTATCTTTGCAGTTCTTGTATTTTCAAAGATTTTTAGCCTATTACTTTTTTTATTATTTGGTTCGTCAAACCTAACGTTCAAATATAAATGCAAATAAAAATTCATATAAAAGTATTTGAGGCAGCCAATAATAAAAAAAAAGGATAAAAATCAGAGGATCTAGAATATTTGTCAAGTTGACGAGTAAAATGGAAAATGTGACAAATGACACCAATGTTGATTAGGAATGTACGTTAATAATCAACAAAAAATAGTGATAATTTTTTAACTAAGTTGAATGTGGAGACTTTACTTCCGAATTAAAATTTTAGTAGTATGTGATAATAGGTATTGAGCACGTGCAAACCACGTGCCTGATGCTAGTTTATATAAATGATCAGGTAATTAGGGTCGTGTGATCATACCCGTCTCTGAAAATTTTTACAAATTATGGGGCTTATTGTTTAACAAAATTGGTGGAGGGAGACTCCCTCAGGGGTACCCCACCTTTCTCTCTCCTCTCTATTTTTATCTTGTTTTTTCCACACTATATGACATTACGTCATTTCACACGCACAAACTTATACGCAAGCATAATAACTCCCACCCACACATGATACATTCTTGGACCTTATCCACAACCATTCAAGGTTATCAATTTCCAACAGTGCTTTAGTATCCCCTGTGTTCATAACCAACGCAGTCCTGTTTGATCAGCTCGGGCACTAAATGGCAGGGATCTTGATGGTTGCTGCTGAAACAGGAAATATCAATGGCTTGTACGCGTCAATCAAGGCGGACCCTAAAGTTTTGGATGATATAGATGCTATACCTTTTGTTGATACTCCTCTACATACAGCCGCCTCAGCAGGACACACTGATTTCGCTATAGAAATCTTGAGATTGAAGCCATCATTTGGTAGGAAGCTAAACCCAGATGGGCTAAGCTCCTTGCACTTGGCTTTGATAAATGACAAGTTTGAGACGGTAAAACGACTCATAAAGTTTGACAAGGAGCTCATACGGATCAAAGGAAGGGAGGGGGCCAATCCTCTGCATTATATTGCTGAAAAAGCCAGTGATGGTGATCAGAAAAGAATGGATGACCCCATCAATGCCGATCAACAACAAAGGGGGACCGATGAACAACAAAGAGCACTGCCGAATATTGAACAAGTAAGAGTGGCCGCTAAACAAGGAGTGGTCGATGATCGCATTAATATTTTGGCGGAATTCCTATTTGCTTGCCCAAATTCAGTTGAGGACCTCACGATTCAAGATGAGACTGCTCTGCATATTGCTGTGAAATCCAAGAATAAAAAAGCTGTAGCAATCATATTGGGATGTATTCGCAGGATTGGCAGGAAAAGAGTGCTGGACTACAAAGATAAAGAAGGGAACACTGTTTTGCATATGGCGGTGTCCACCTCACAGGACGTGGTATGTGGTCTCTCCCTCTTGATTGCACTCATTTGATTATATAACCTTATATGCCTTATTACCAGTGGCGACTCCAAGAATTTGGAAGTGTGGGGTCATTTATAAATATCAAATACCTTTACCAACCATAAATCAAAGAAAATATCGCAGTAATGGCAACTAAAAATTTTGTTCCAACAAAAATCACATTTAAAGCTCAACCTAATAATCAAAAGGCATAAAATAGTTTTCTCTGTTTTCAGTTTTCACCACAAAAAAAAAAAAAAAAAATTGCACAAGCTTCTACAATTGCATTCAACGCGGTCTCGAATTCTCCAATCGTTGCATGATAGTATCTAGGTCGATACTACCAAATAATCCCTCCATCCCAAATTGTTGCTTCTGCTTCACTTTTTGAACCATTGAAACAATTATCTATATTTTATAGTCTATAATTTTTCTATGATTTTAAAATATGTGTTTGATAAAATTAATTGAGATCATTCAAACAAGATCCATATGAGATATATAAATCATTAAAAATATGACAATATAACAGTTTTTTTATAGGTCCCAATTCCCAAATAGTAACTAGGAACAACAATTTGGGATGGAGGGAGTACTTCTTTAGCAAGACTAATCAACCTCTCCATATCAAAAGAACAAAACGAGTGATTAGGATTCAAGAAAGCCACACAAAAAAAGGAGGGGGGGGGGGGGGGGGGGGGGGATGAAAGTTGGAGAATTATCTAGTGGTGTCAGTCCTAAATTTATGGGGGTTCATTTGTGAATTTCTTAAAAAAAATTAACATAACAGTAGTATGTTTTTTTTTTTTCGCGGGGCTTTGGCGTCGCCCCTGCTTATTACATATGTTCACGAACGGCTGGTAGTTTTGGGAGGAATTTGCTCAAGAAAATACAAAATGGGAACTTGCATGTGGATGTTATTTGAGTTATCGGTCTGTTGATATTGTACGTGATTGTTTAGTAGCGTATCTGTATTTTGCGTTTCACATATTTAACCACTTTACTCCGTTGTTCATCAGGCTTCTGAATCTCTACAAATTAGAAATTCACTGTTTTAATAAATTAACTCCCTCGCTTAGGCTTCCAAATCTGCAAAATGAATTTCATTAGGTTAATAAATTACTGATTTTCCTGTGTCTCTTTTATGCAGATTGCACGTAGTTTATGCAGTGCAGGAGCTTTAAAAAGTTCATCCCCTGACCCTAGTCTTGCTGAATTTTTAAATTCGCCGGATCGATTTTCGGAAGTTCTCTTTAAACTCAGGTTCCTTTTGCGTAGAAGCGTGTCAATCGAGTTCCGTAATATTGGATTGGTGGTAGCTGCTGTAATTGCTACGGCAACCTTCCAAGCTGTACTTAGCCCCCCCGGAGGGGTAGGCGATCCTAGTGACAACAACCTCCTTACAAATGGCAGTAATATCAACGCCACGGTTTCGTCCACCACCAACAACCTTTTTGCCGCCAACACAAGTTTTATTAACGCCACCTTATTCGTCCCCTCCGACGACCCTGGCAAACGACTTCTATTCAAGGACGCCAATCCAGGACTAGTAGCACGATACTATTCATTGGCACTGCAGAAAGAGTAACGTATGGAAGAGTTTTCCTCCGATTTTATTGTCTCAACACATGTGCCTTTGTTCTCTCGATGCTGATGATAATGTTTGTCCTCCCATTTCGACCCTTTGCTGTACTGCATCTTGCTCTCTACTTTCTGATGGGGAGCTATGGACTTTCATTTCCCCTCATATCACCGTCGGATGTTTACTCTCTGTATTTTATGGTACTATCTGTGGTTTGTGCGGTGCTGATTTTTCAAGCTAGGTTTGCAATCTATGCTATTCTCGCGGCGAATAGAAATAAACGCCCTGAGATGCTAGAACGTCTAATGATGAATAGCGTTGGGCAATAATTCAGTGGTTGGCCCTAAATCAGATGCGCCAGTAGCCAAACATATAACATTATCAACTGTGAGACATTGTGTGGTTATTTTGTCATTTATTTTTCACACTAAGTGGAGTGTAATGTCGTACGTTATTGTTGTTTGGATTTTCCTTTATTTAATTCTATACCCTATGTAATCTTGCTTAATTGCTTTGTTTTGATATTAGACTAGGCTACTGGAATCAATAAACTACTATATTTCTTCTCTCTCTTCTCTCTTGCGAATCTATAGCTAACATGAATGTAAGCCTCATCGTTTGGCCCGTTGACCCGCGGCCCGCCTGCAAGGCCCGCTACAGTTTACCCGAGCCCGAGCCCGCCAAATGGGAGGGCTAGCCCCTCCCGACTTTTCCATGGGTTGGGTTTACCCGAGCCCGCCAAATGGGCGGGCTAAACCCGGGAAGTTGCTATGATTTCAAGGAGGGATTTGTTGGCCATATTTATGTCTATTTACGTTTAATATGCATCTGGTTGTGTCTTATTGTCTGTCTACAGCCTCATGTATTTGTGTCCAACACTTTTTCCACACAGTACACTCTCCGGACACATGCGGGCACATCTAAAATACGTTTTCAATTATTTATTATATATTGTTTAGTAGGGCAGTTTAGGACACATGAGGAGGTCAAAATGCAGCTTTTAAAAGTTGGGCCAAAGTAAAAACTTCCATTATTTAGCTAAAGATGCGTACGTAGCCATGGAAGGCAAGTGGTAGAAGTTGCATACTTCGGCAGTTGATTCTCCATGTCTGGCATTACTGGTTGTTGGTTTTTATTTTTTATTTTATTTATTTATTTTTTTCATCTGCTTGTATTTTACACTTGCTATGGTCAATGTGGTTCCTGAAGTTTGGCTAGGTTTGTCTAGGGTATCTGCTTTTCTTGTCTTATCTTTGCAATTCTTGTATTTTCAAAGATTTTTAGCCTATTAATTTTTTATTATTTGGTTCGTTGAACCCAACGTTCAAATATAAATGCAAATAAAAATTCATATAAAAGTATTTGAGGCAGCCAATAATAATAAAAAGATAAAAATCAGAGAATCTAGAATATTTGTCAAGTAGACGAGTAAAATGGAAAATATGACAAATGACAACAATGTTGATTAGGAATGTACGTTAATAATCAACAAAAAATAGTGATAATTTTTTAACTAAGTTGAATGTGGAGAGTTTACTTCTGAATTAAAATTTTAGTCGTATGTGATAATAGGTATTGAGCACGTGCAAACCACGTGTCCGATGCTAGTTTATATAAATGATCAGGTAAGTCTCCGAAATTTTGTACAAATTACGGGGCTTATCGTTTAACAAAATTGGTGGAGGGAGACCCCCTCAGGGGCACCCCACCTTTCTCTCTCCTCTCTCTTTCTATCTTGTTTTTTCCACACTATATGACATTACGTCATTATACACACAAACTTATACGCAACCATAATAACTCCCACCCACATACATTCTTGGACCTTATCCACAACCATTCAAGGTTATAAATTTCCAACGGTGCTTTAGTATCCCCTGTGTTCATAACCAACGCAGTCGTGTTTGATCAGCTTGGGCACTAAAGGTGGCTGCTGAAACAGGAGATATCAATGGCTTGTACGGGTCAATTAAGGAGGATTCTCATGTTTTGGATCGTATAGATGCTATACCTTTTGTTGATACTCCTCTACATACAGCCGCCTCAGCAGGGCATACTGATTTCGCTATAGAAATCTTGAGATTGAAGCCATCATTTGGTAGGAAGCTAAACCCAGATGGCCTAAGCTCCTTGCACCTGGCTTTGATAAATGACAAGTTTGAGACGGTAAAACGACTCATAAAGTTTGACAAGGAGCTCATACAAGTGAAAGGAAGGGAGGGGGCCAATTCTTTGCATTAGATTGCTGTAAATAACAATAATGCCGATCAACAACAAATAGTGGCCGCCGGTCGCATTGATATTTTAGCGGAATTCCTTTTTGCTTGCCCAAATTCAATTGAGGACCTGACAAATCGAAATGAGACTGCTCTACATAGTGCCCTGAAAACTGAGAACCAAAGATTCGCCCTAAACTAAACCATAAACCATATGATGATGAACAATGTCGGGGAATAACGGGGTGATCAACCCTAAACCAGATGTGCCAATTGTGTGCTTATTTTGTTATTTATTTTTCACTCTAAGTGTAGTTTAATGTCCGTTATTGTTGTTTGGGTTTTCCTTTATTTATTCTTTATATGTAATCTTGCTTTGTTTTGATATTAGATTGGACTACTGAACTAAATAATTGACTTTATTTCTTCTTTCTCTTCTCAGTTGCGAATCTATAGCTAACATGCATGCGTGGTATTAGCACTTCTTTTTTTCCCCTCTTTTGGGCAAAATGGAATGATCTTATTATCTTAGTTGGTTTTTTTTTTTAACAAGCAATTTCATTTAATGCCAAAGCCCGGCAGCATTATTACAACGATTTCATTGCAAGAGGTAGGAATAAACCAAAATTATCAAAAAAATTAGACAATGTGACATATTGTGCACAGAAGCAGACTAACAACTAAGTCAGCCGTAGAGCCTAGTCTAAGATACAGAAAATTGGCCTAAAGGCCAAGTTTGGAGCTTTAAAAAGTTTTTAGTTCAGCCTAACTTATTTTAAAGCTTCTAATACATTGATGTAAAATTTTTGAGGGTTCAAGGACAAAATTAGACAAAAATAATGATAAAAAAGAAAATTTACATAAAATGGCCGGAGCCCGTCACTTTTACCATTTGCCCGTCACTTTTTCCATTTGGCAGTGTTGACCGACTAACAAGTGAATGTGACGGGTCATTTGGTTACTTTCCATGTCAGCCCGTCTCTCTCTCTCTCTCTCTCTCATGTGTCAGGCACTTCATTACTTTTTGTCTATTTAATTTTGGGATTAGATTCAATTTTGGGGTTCAATTTTAGGGAGGTTAGGCTCTTTGGGGTAGGTTATAGTGGGTTTAGACCCCGTTTTCCAAGGTGCTAAAACCATGATATTTCAAATCAAAAAATGAAGTGGTTCCGTGCATCGTTTTTTCCATTTTTTTTGCACCAAATTAAAGTACTCCTCGTGTACTTTAATTTGGTGCAAAAAAATTTGAAAAATGATACAGGGAACCACTTCATTTTTTGATTTAAAATATCATGATTTTAGCACCTGGGTGCTAAAATCTTTTGGAAAATTGGGCCTTAGACATTTTGGTGGTTGGGCACTTAGGGTGCACTTTCCAATTATAGGGTTTTAGTTGTTTAGACACTTTCATAGGATACCCTACTGTTTTAAGCACTTTCATAGGATATCCTAATGTTTTAGGCACTTTCATAGGGTAGCCTAGGGTTTAGGTTTAGGGTGCACTTTCCAATTATAGGGTTTTAGTGGTTTAGGCACTTTCGTAGGGTATCCCAGAATTTTAGGTACTTTCACAGGGTACACTAAGGTTTTAGGCACTTTCATAGGGCACTCTAGGGTTTAGGTTTAGGTACTTTCATTAGGTTTGGGGTTTTAGGCACTTTCATTGGGTTTGGGGGGTTTATGCACTTTCATGGGCTAGCGGGGGCGTTTATAGAATGTGTAAGTGATTTGTCCTCTTGGCAATAAAGAATTAGTTTGTGTCCTATTTCTATGATTAACTCTTATATCATGTCCTTGTCGAAGAAAGACTCTCTAAGATATGGTAGTAGAGCCTAGCATTTTTTGTTTTTGTTTTTGATGAGCATGAAATTCCCAGCTCGAATTAGAGGAAGTACGGAGAAAATCCGTAGTTATCAAAGGGGTGAGAAATTCCCACAAAAGAGTAGAGGAGCCCACACAGAGACCTAAATCTATGAGAGAGAAATATAATACTCCACGAGGGCAGCTTGGAAATCCAAAGGTTGGACACACTGATAGAGAGGGCTCTTCTAAAACAGTCAGATATATGCTATTCTATTGGCTGTGTTTGGTTAGATAGTTTAGTTTAGTTTTGATGATGTCACCAGGTGTAATGAGTGGAAAGAGATAGAGAGAGAAATGAGGGAAATGATGATGTCATCAAAACTAAAACTAAAACTAAACAGGGAAACAAACAAGGCCAATTATAGTTCCGTTTAAAGATGGTTTTTTATGGGCAAAAGAATTTTATTAATAGGGATAAAAGCAAAAAGGCATCACAACCTAAATTATACATCTCAACTATGTTGACACCCATACAAAGGACAATTATACGCCGCTCAAAACCCTAAAGGGGAAGGATGGCAAGATGCCAACCCAGACCCAAAAGCAAAAGAATAACAATCCCTTTGTCCCAAATTGCTTGGGGTTTACATGTATGCATGCTATTTTTCAATTGCTTATATATTTTAATATGGATCTCTCTCTCTCTCTCTCTCTCTCTCTCTCTCTCTCTCTATATATATATATATATATATATATATATATATATATATATATATATAATATGGATCTTATTTAATGGATTTCAGTTAGTTCTATTATACATAATTTTCAAATTAAATGATGGAAAACATTCGTATCAATTAAAAGATATAAGCAATTGAAAATGACATGTAATTTCGTAATGGACTAGCAATTTGGGACAGAGGAAAAAGAGCACAAACGAACAGAGGGAGTAGAGCACAAACAAAACTTCCACATGTGACATCCAAACAACAGCAAAGAATTGAACAAGGAAACACTCCATCATTGGCCATCCTTCCCCTTTTGGGTATTTGGAGGCTTTAATACAAGAGCAAAAGGTTTACTTTTACTTGGTTATTTTCTGGTTCTCCACGAGAGAGACCAAGGTTTGAGCCTCGGAAAAGGCGATTGGGGTTTAAGGCTATAAATAGCTTTTAGACCCCCTCTACACTAACTAACTCCCCCACTAACCCCCCTCTGATGCATATCGAATGACAAAAAAAAAAAAACACACTAATTCAAGTAGTGGGTCCGGCTAACAATTGCATTGAAATAAATTCGGTGAAAGTCCTGAGTTGTCATAACGAAATTGGGGTTGACTAGAAAATTGGATCGGACGAAGAGAAATTGATTTATACTGTCAGTTATGCAAAGTGGGACTTGGGTTCCCGTAGTGCACCAAATCACTACATTCGTATAATGATCTTAATTGTGAGCCCTCTAAAATCTCATTTGAGATTGGAACCGTTCATTTTTTTTAAGAATGTTGAGCACATTATGGGTACACAAAATTATGATAATCGGAGATTGATAGACACACAATTGAGACAAATTTGTATTACGGTGTATTCTCCAAATGATATTTGCCATTCATATAAATGGGGTATCCGAATATATGGATACCAACATCTAATTAATTTGATTTTTTACAAGAATGATCTATTCGACATTTCCAACAAATTGTACAGGTTCCAATCCCAAATACAGATTATAGAGGGTCGACAATTGATGCAAGAAAGAAAAGGCGGGAGCATAAGCATATTTTAGATTCTAACGTTTAGAGCATTTATACTAGCATGTATATGTATGTATGTATGTATGTATTAAAATTTACTGAGTACGCGGCTATGTGCAACACACATGTAACAATAATCTCCTTACCATCAATTTCTTGGCGGGGTGTCCCATCGCTTACATTTCTGTGAATGATTTTTTCTGGTATCCCCTTGTCCCGGATGTGTATAGAAGTAATTCCTGTAGGACATTTACTTTAAACCACTTGTTTGACATGAGATACTTTTCCCATATTTCAATGGTTTACATTGGTGACTAAGAGTAATGGCAAGAATCAGCCTGGGGTGGGCTGGGCTGCCCAAGTTCATCATGCCCTGCCCTTACCACTCTCAACTTATATATCCTTCGTATCAGTTGGAGTGTTGCCTCATTTGCTCCTTGATCAGGACATGAAGGAATTTGAGCTGCCTATCAGTAACTAAGAATTTAAATTTTCTTTTTTCTGTGGAACGTTTGTGTTACTGATTAGTTGTATTGTTCCTGATTAGAGTAACCAAAGTTGACAAGGTTTGTGTGTTGTCAATTTTCCAAAGATTATCGAGTTACTGACCATTATGTTTAAGGTGTGTTGGGATCAACCCCGGCCACCCACGCATGCAACACACACAACTGATTTGAGGAAAAACTACGTATCATATAGTGTATATATATAAACTCAAAGAAGGAGTTTGCAGACTTCTAACAGGAGCCGTTGGATTAGATCCAACGCCCAACAAATAAACTTAAAACGCGCGGGTCAGATGCCACTGAACCGTACAACTAAACACTGAACCGGCCCGGGTCACCTCTTAAACCCCTTTCCCCTTTACCTTTTGTCATTTGAACGTGAAACCCAGATTTTGTAAGAGAGAGAGAGAGAGAGAGAGAGCACAAACACGATTTGGAGAAGAACACGATCGATCGTCAAAGAACCCTAGGTGACGTCTCTCTCTCTCTCTCTCATTCTCTCTCTCTCTCTCTGATTTTCACTTGGTTTTGAAACCCTAGGTCGAACAAGACGCGAACAACCCACGGTCGAAGCTCACACAGAGATAATAGAAGGTCCTCTCTCTCTCTCTCTCTCTCTCTCTCTCTCTCTCTCTCTCTCTCTCTCTCTCTCTCGTTTGAAAAATGTGATGGCTTTCGATATTTCTCTGAAAAAACCCTTTTTTTTAGAATCAGCCCATTTAGTTTGATTGAGGGGACTCTAATCGCGCGATGGCAACTCAAATCGGTTCGTCCTCTTTTCATTCGTTTACATTGGGATGTTCCAATTTCATTCATAAGCCTTTGATTTCTCTGGCTCAAGTTTGATTGTTTATCTGGGATTTTGCTTCTGCTGTTTTTTTTTTTTACAACCTGTTTTAGTAGTTGATAACCTGGAGAGGATCCATGTCAAATTTATTTATGCTTTCATTCATCTGTACAATTACATTCTTGTTTTATTAATTTAGGATCATCTAGAGGAGTACAATAAGAAGAAAAAGACCACCCGCATGCTTGTACCCTATTAGTAGGAGGTCTACAATTGTGTATAAGTAAATGTGTATGTGTTAATGACTTGTGGGGAATTAACAGAGCAGGTCTACAATTGTGTATAAGTACAATTTTGTACAAGCCATTCAACCACTCATTGTTGGACAACCCAGCTTTCTCTACAACAGCCACCCATCCTGCTTCGAACTCTTTAGGGCTCTCGGACTTCCAAATACATTTCTTGAACTCCTCATAATGTGTCACATAAGATAATGCACCTATTTTTTTAGAAAATTTACTGACTATGTGCCAAATGCAAAACCTATGATGCGTATTTGGAAGAACCGTAGCAATTGCCTTTGCCATGGTCGGATCTTGATTAGTTATGATCATTTTCGGCGGGCCACCGAGCATCACTTTCAACCATTCCTTCAAAAGCCAAACATAGGATTCCGCTTTTTCTTCAGTTAAAAATGCACACCCAAAGAGAGTTGTCTGCCCGTGGTGATTAACCCCCAAAAAAGGTGCAAAGATCATATTGTAGCGGTTTGTTTGGTAGGTTGTATCAAACACTACCACATCCCCAAAATATTCATATGACTTTCTACATGTCGCATCAACCCAAAAACAATCCTCCATCCTCCCCTCACCATCTTCCTTAAATTTAAACATGAAAGCTAGATTCTTTTTCTATTCGATGTCAAAATGCTCGAACATATTGGCATCTTGTCCCAGTAACACTTTCCTCCTATCCCTCTCAGCATTACGAAGATCTCGTTCTAAAAATCCCACTTTGTCAAGACCTCCGGGTTGCACCTCAAATAAACTCATTCGTTGGCACAGTGGCACATTTGCTTCCGCTAACTGTTGTGTTAAAGCTCTCTTCGCAAGTGGCACTTCACGATGAGATCGCAACAAATGCACCCTTGTTGGTGTCGTAAGAGGGTGGCTATGACCCTCGACAAATTGGGTGACCACAAACCCGCCACCAGACCGATTTTTAACCATTGCCAGTTTTGCACCATAAAACTCTCTACTTGTCCCCCGTCTCCGTGTGGTTGTCTCAGAATTTTGTACACTACGTTTTGGGACACTTACCCCTTGTTTGCAACAAACATACTCTTTCCTAATGATCTCACCCTCCCTACTCTTCTTGGTAGAATGGTGTCTTGTACTAAATCCACCTTCTTTACCATAACTACGTAAAATTGGTGAACCTCATCTAAAGTGTGAAACTGTTGCCCAAATTTCGGTATCAAATCGTTGTTAACTTGTGGATAGAAAAGTATTTCCGAAGAATTACCTGATTCACACGGTTCAGATGGTGCTGACAATAGTTCCAAAGACTGTATTTGAAATTATGCAAAGCACTACAAGTCCTAGAGGGGGGGTGAACAGGACGACCACTTTAAAAATAAACCACTTCGATTTCAACCAATTTAATCATTCACCATGGCAAATCAAACAACTCAACAAGTCCGATATAGAGTAATTAAACTAATGAGACAAAACACACGATATACGTGGAAACTACTTAGGGTCTAAACACCCTAAGCATAAAACCATGGCCTAGTCCTACTCATGCATTCCATAAATCAAAAGGTTTACAATAATTAACAAGACTAGGAATTACCCAACAAGCCCCTTGTGACACTGTAGACACCCCAATTTTAAATCCCTATGCATCCCCAGTGATGAAAAGATACTCGACAGTACCATGAACAACTATTGTGGACTTCAGAAATTCTTGGACAAAAATAGCCCTAACCGCACGGCTTACAGATCCAGCCGTACGGCTTATCCCCTTGAAAATTAGCCGTACGGAACACTTGCTCTAGCCGCACGGTTAATCAGTGTAGCCGTGCGGTTACATTCCAGAAAATATTCGATTATCTGACAGGCGAAGCATCTCATCATTAAGGGAAGATTTTATGCCGATTTTATTCTGTTTCTTCGCCTATAAATAACTTCGTTCTCTTCCATTTTTGAGACACAGTAATCCCCTCTATCCCGGCGACACACTGAAAAAAATTCTCCGGTCATCTCTCTCATTCAAAACCTTGTTTGCAATCTCCATCAAAATCACAATACATTCTGTCGCTTTTCTATTTTCATTTCCAAGTAATCCATAATCCATCGTCCGAAGTTCGCATTCGAGAATTTCTGAAATCTCCAATAATCGTTCAAAGCTTTCACAAAGGTACAAACGGTGTTACTTTAGCCGGGTTCTAAACCTTGGCCTTTGAGGGGATCCTCCCAAGTTGAGAGTGACTCTAATAGTCATCTCTAAGCTTGGGTGGTTAAATTTGTCACAAGAAATCAAAACTTTCAAGCAAAAACAAGCTACTGTCGAAAACCAAAAATTTTGAAAATTTTCTCAAAACGAGAACCGTACGGTTCATTGAGGTGCACCGTGCGGCCTACTTTGGTAAGCCGTACGGCTAACCCTCGCAGCATGAGAAAAATTCCTCTGTTTTCCTTATTCATGCTCTGTTTTCGGATTTCCGACAGTTTGTCTATTGCACTTTCACCCCTGTACTATTTCATTATCGCAATTAAGTTTTTTTTTTTTTATTTATTAACTTTATTCCCGTTATGGTTTTATTTAATTTAATTACTTACTTGTTTATTCGATTAAAGATTTTCAATAAAATATTTTCCAAAATCCCACAAAAATTTAGTAAAGACCGGGAACTTCCCGGGCGAGCGGGGTGCTTTTCGACAAAACCTTCCCCGTTCGTAACCTGGCTTCCGAATCCAAGAATCATTTCGCAGATCAAACCTTTTCCAAAAATGGCACGAGAGTCATCAATTATTTTCAACGGTTTCTCGGGTACCAAAATCGTTTTCTAAAATAAATCCCGGGTGGCGACTCACATTTTCTGTTTACCTCCGAGCCGCGTGGATTTCACCGTCCACAAAATGGCGACTCTGCTGGGGACTTTTAAATTAATTTTTATTTTTGGAATTTTACACTTGTAAAACGACCCCCGAAAGCTTGACAAAAACGAACACGCCCCGCGTGATCGAGGAAGGAATGGTGCAATAACAGGGCTACGCCCGACCAATCCGGACTGGAGTTTTCTCGGTTGTTTTCTTGAGTAAAATTTCAAAATAAAAATTGATTTATTGGTGAGCCAAATTTGAAAAATATTTGTGGGATTTTGAAAACATTTTTGTTGTTAAACTTTTGCATTGCACGTGCATCGATGTTGGATAAACCCCGCCGCTGCGTCTTGGTTACCCTACCCAGCTTGCCGGTGTTAGGACATCCCTTGACTCTCGGCAACCCCGGACAATGATGAGTCAGCCTGCCGTTCGACCTTTGCCATGCAGTACACTTGGCACTGGGAGGCAAATATTGGCTCTAGTCTAGGGAACCCCCTTAAACCAAAACCCAGCCTTTGCATATAGTCAACCGTAGTACTTTCCAACCTAGGACAGGAACCCGCAGGGTAGGATTACCTGTTATCTGTTTACCTGTTATCTGTTTACCTGATATCTGTTTATCTGAACGTCTTATCTGCTTGTCAATCATTCATCCATCTTTGTATATATCACTTCATGTACATACTGTCTCCATCTTGCATGCATACTTAGGAGAACTTGACCTTAGGCCATTGCATCATATGCGCATCCATAAGGATTGCCCCGACAGTCACACATTGTGTTGGATAGACGAGAATTCCTCCTTTCAAAATAATGCTACAACTGGCTCCCTTTCCCAAGAATGAAATACGCATTTCCTTTATGGTAGAGTCATTATGTCTGGAGGACCTTACAAGCGATTCAAGTCTACCCTCACCACTCACCAAGGAGCACCCGTGTGGATAATCGAAGAAGTTCAGCCCGAGCAGCTTCCATGCAAGCCAAAAGAGCCTCAGCTAGGAAAGCTCAACATCGAAGACCATATGGGAGAAGAACTTGACGAGAAACTCAGTCTACTGGCTGAGGCTAATTTGCCAGGAGTGTCTCTCCAATGGGACGCGAACGAAGGATGGAAGTTTTGCTTTCCCGAAAAGACAGAGCCAATGCCAGAAAAGATCACCCTAATGATGGAGCAAGATGATGGGGAGTTCGCAACCATGCCACCCGTGAAATACTTTGATGCCAATGGCCAGCCCGTCTACTACTTTGAAGACCCAGTCACAGGCCACAAGTATTGGGACGAGTGCGAATGTGATGTATGCTTTGCAGATTGCCTTCTCAACAATGATGGCATGACCCCACAGCGGCTTAGGGATCAGTGCAAGCAGGAGAAAAACGAGGACCCCAAAGGAAAAGGAAAAGCTGACGAAGCAGGACCCGCCGAGGGGTCAGCATCTCCTAATCATCCATCATCTTAAGAACGACTTTCAGAGCCAGGAATAATCATGCAATGATCAGATCAGACCAACAAGGGTTTCTTTTTGAAGGACCGAGTTAACATGCGGTCCTTGGTCTATTATCGAGTCTGTTGCTGTTAATTATCGAGTCTGTTGTTGTCTAATTATCGAGTCTGTTGCCAGATGTAAATATCCACTGACTTAATCCAGCCAGCAGGGCTTCTTTTGAAGAATCAAGCCAGTTTGTGATTCTTAGTACTCTCGCTTATCGAGTCTGTTGTCATTTGCTTATCAAGTCTGTCGATTTCTGATTATCGAGTCTGTTGTCGGATCCCATGTCAGGTTTGTCATGCCAGTCTGTAAATATTCCATGCTTTTAATAAAAAGAGATCTTTTGAGAAAAAGAGCCAAATTTGTAGTCCTGAACTACGTCACGGCCTGATTCCTCTCCATGGGGATACGTAGGCAACCTCCGGTCCGGCCGTTGTTTTCATAAATCAGGGGAATTTGAATATATCCAACAAAATAAGAGATAAATTGGGGGCAATCCTTCCATGCATCATGCATCATTTTCATGTACATAGACTCTTTTTTTTTTTATCTTTGCACAAATACTATACACTCCATCCCTGAGCTCCATTTGTGCATATCATCAGTACTAACCATTGGCAAAGAGAAGAAAAACCTCATACCGGGATGGATTCGAACCCCCGAACAGCGATTGATTCGAACTGAGTCAGGAACAGAACAGTCAACCGGGAGCTCAGCGATGGCAGAGGAGAAAGATGAAATCCAGCTTCTTAAGGATGCTTTGGAGGAACAGAAAACCAACAATGCCAAGCAGATGGCCCAGATGATGCTCATGATTCAGAAATTAACCGCTCAGCTCCCTCCGCCAGCAGGGGCATCAGGCAGTCAAAACATGGAGTCAGTACTAACCAAGTTAGCCAAGCTCGAGGAGTCTGTTCAGAAACAGGAGAAAATAGCAGCTACAGGGATTGATATGGAAAAGCTGTGCCTTTTCCCAGATGCAAAGCTCCCCGACAAATTCAAACCGATGGATTGGGATAAGTTTGATGGTAGTGGTGATCCGAAAGCCCATCTACAGACATATGTGGGCACTTTGTCCATGTACGACGTCGGAAAGGATGCAATGGGCCAGATGTTTCAGCAAACTTTAACTGGGCCTGCACTTCGCTGGTTTCTGAATCTGGACATCTCTAAGAAGAGGACATGGGAAGATATTGGGGCAGCCTTTGTCGCCCAATACAATTACAACATTCAGCTGGAGATGACTGTCCGAGAACTAGAATCGACCAAGATGGGGAAGAATGAATCTTTTGCTGACTTTGTCAAGAGGTGGAGAGGGAAAGCCTCTCAAATGATGGAACGGCCTTCAGAAAAGGAACAGATGAGAATCATCACAAGGAATCTAGAGCCAGACTTTGCCAAGCACTTGGTGGTCTTCCAAACCACCGCTGACTTCAAAACCTTCTACGAAGCCGGCCTAGCAGTTGAAGATGCCCTCAGAAGTGGCATATTTGAGAAAGGTGAATCCTCCCCCAAACCGAGACGAGTTTACTCTGGCAACAGCAACGCTCTGTTTGGACCCAGCAACTACAATCAAAACCAAGCTAGCCCTTCCAATCCCAAACCAGCCAAAACCGAACCTGTTAACCAGATTGTAACCCAGTCACAATTCCAGCAAAAAGCTCCCCGGCCAAGAAGAGAATTTCACCCACTTCCTTTTCCCCTTGTCACAGTATACAAAAAACTCCTTGACCGAAAAGCCATCCAGCCTCTCGAGCCTCGAGAACTACCCAAAGAACTCTCCCCCAACCACAATCCGAATGCCTACTGTGCCTACCACCAGATGCCCGGCCATCACACCAATAATTGCATGCGTCTCAAACACAAGGTACAAGACCTTGTGGACGACGGAACCATCCCACTTCCCGATCAAAAGCCCAACACCATTTCCAACCCTTTACCTAATCACAAGCAAAACATCCAAGCTGGCCAAATATCCTTCATCTCCACTACAAAAGACCTTACCTCCACCAAATTTGACCCTAGCCTCTATATCATCACAGCCACCCAACCAAAGCCGGTTATCCCCCTACCAGAAGATCTTGGGATTCAGTATCTTTCATATGACAGTGTAATGCCAAATCCAAGGTGGAGTGATGTTGCGGAAGAAGAAGAATGGTCCATGAGTGATCAAGATTGGGAGGAATCCCGACAAGCATTGTTCGGTTCTTTGCTAATCTCTAGAGGCTCAAGCCAACTCGCCATCCCCGAATTTCTTGACGAACTTATCATGGAACCCCCAGGGAAGATATCAACTCCAGAAATACATCTAGCGGATCATGTCTCACCACTTACAGGCTTCAGAAATGAAGACTGTTCTGCCATAGAAGCCACCTTTGAAAACCAGGATTGGCTCCCACAAGCATACATCATGGACGGATCGTTGCCGCAGCCGTTGGTACCATTCCCACCGTCATCCAATGTATCAGTATTAGTCACTGACCCCATGACTACCCTCTGGGATGAGGAAGCAGTAGTTGATATCCGAGTAAGCAATGATGAGGTGTGGACTGTCAACAAAGCCATGCTGGATCCATCCTTTTGGCAAGACTCTGAAATGGACAATCTCAAGACAAAAATGGAAGCAGTCGAAATCAAGGAACAAAGGGTCAGAAATGATCTGATGAATTTCTGGACTGAGAATCAAGAAACCATGCAAAAAAGGGAAGCCATCAGGGCTGGCAAACGGAAAGTTGGTGAAGAATACATGAATTTCTGGGGTGAAAATCAAGAGTTATGGGAGGAAACGGTTAACAGAATAACCAGAAGTGGTCGAATCTACCAGCCAGCCCATCTTCAAAATAGGAATTTTCCCAACCACACTGCAGCGGAAGATTTCACTTGGGAGGATCCTGTCCTTGAGGACACAGTCACTAACCATCCAGAAGTCATCATTCAGCAGAACCCGGCCGCCAGGCCACCGCCGAAGAATCCCCCGGTAATAAGTGATCCAATTCAAAAACAGCTTGAACGAACTCCAGCATCAGTGTCCATTTGGGGGTTACTTTCTTCATCTCGAGAGCACCGTCAGAGACTAATCAAGGCCCTGTCGAATATGGAAGTGCCACCAGACACTCCTCCTGAAACGATGGTGGCCCTGCTTACACCCACCCGCGCAAAACATGTTGTAGTCTTCACTGAAAAGGATCTGCCGCCAGAAGGAGCTGGTCACAACAAGCCACTGCACATCACTCTGAAATGCAAGGAAAAGTGGGTCCCCATTGTGTTACTGGACAACGGATCTGCCTTGAACGTCTGTCCCCTGCGTACTGCCTACTGTTTGGGTTTTAAGAACAAGGATTTCCAGCCTTCAAATCTTGGAGTGCGTGCTTATGACAATACCCGACGAGACGTGGTTGGGACCATCCAGATGGAAATAACGATCGAAAATTTTGAGACTAGTGTGGAGTTTCATGTACTTGACATTCCCTCGTCATTCAACCTGCTGCTGGGCAGGCCTTGGCTCCACCGGTCAGACATCATGGCCGTACCCTCCTCTCTACATCAGAAAGTTCAGCTCGGACTAGCCACGGGAACCTTGACCATCTATGGGGATTCTGGAATTCGCCCGCATGTCCCTGACAACGCTCCCCTACTTGAAATTGCTCACAGAGAAGAAGACATTGCTCTTGGAGGGTTTTCCTTTGATACTTCTAATGGTGTACACACTATCAAGATGGACGAGGATTTCTCGATAAAATCAACAGCCTTGGACATGATGCTGAAAATGGAGTATCTGCCCGGCCTAGGGCTTGGTCGCAACAATCAAGGGATAGCCGAATTCCCTAAGTTTCTGACAAATAATCGCCGTTTTGGTCTTGGTTATGAATCAACAAGCAACAAATCTAAGGCATACGCCGATCAGGGACCTATCCGCTTCGTAAAAGCTCCAGAGGCTGTTTACCTAGGGGAACCAGAACCATTCTGGGATATAAAGGCAAAAACCAAGCTGCCGGGATTTGAAATCTTTGCCGACAACACCTGGGATAGTGATGATGAAACAGAGGAATGGGAGGAGCCAGCTAAGATGCTCCAGGTTGACTGGATCGAGGTTCTTGACTCAGGGAATCTTTTATCACTGTTCAGGGAAGAAAGTCCACCTGGTATGAGAGGGGGCGAGCCTGCTGCAACGCTTGCTGATTTAAAGCCTGTTGAGGATATGGAGCTGATGATGCTAGGACAAGAAGCTCTGGGAGATGTTACCACACTCATCATGGATGCCAATGGAATTTACAAAAATTGCACTTTTGTACCTAGAATCATTTACACTGGCACTGATTTTGAATCTGAATCTGAGTCTAGCACTGCATCTAGCATTGAATTTGGTGTTGAGTCGGAGCTTGAGTCTGTTATCACTCCGCGTCACCACTTTTCCTTTGAGTTTGAGTCCACTCTCATGTATCATGCCCCTGGGGCCCCTCCCTTTGAAATGAATGAAATCGACTTTGCTTATCTTGCTGTGTCCGAAATAAATTGTGTCAACCCCGATGATGAGGGGATCGAGTTTGAGGAAGAAATTTCAAAAGAACTCCGATCTCTAATCGAAAGGGAAGATGAAAGGCATGCTCAGCCTATAAAAAAAGAAGTTATTTCTATAAATTTGAGAGATGAGAGTAATCCGCGCATGGTTCAAATCGGCTCCGGACTGTCTCCAGAAGAATTCAAAGCTCACTCGGATCTCCTGAAAGAATTCGAAGATGTTTTTGCATGGTCACACGCAGATATGCCCGGTATCGATCCCGAAATAGTGGAACATCGAATCCCTTTATACCCTGATGCAAAGCCTGTCAAGCAAAAACTGAGGAAAATGAGGCCAGATTGGGTGTTGGAAATCAAGAAGGAAGTTCAAAGGCAGATAGACGCAGGGTTGCTAATAGTCACTGAGTACCCTCAATGGGTCACAAATATTGTGCCTGTTCCTAAAAAGAATGGGAAGATCAGAATCTGTGTAGACTTCAGGGACCTGAACAAGGCAAGCCCGAAAGATGACTTTCCTTTGCCACATATAGATGTCTTGGTAGATAACACCGCAGGACACGCACTGCTGTCATTCATGGATGGATTTTCAGGTTACAACCAAATTCTCATGGCTCCTGAAGATCGTGAGAAAACCACTTTCACCACGGAGTGGGGCACCTACTGCTACAGGGTTATGCCATTTGGACTAAAGAACGCAGGGTCTACTTACCAGAGAGCTGCCACAACATTGCTGCATGACATGATTCACAAGGAAGTAGAAGTGTATGTGGATGACATGATTGTCAAAGCCAAGGAAAGAGAAGGGCATCTGCCCGCCCTCAGAAAATTCTTCGAGAGAATCCGCAAATACAGATTACGCCTCAATCCCGAGAAATGTACATTCGGAGTCACGGCCGGAAAAATGCTCGGATTCATGATCACCACACGAGGAATCGAGGTAGATCCATCAAAAATCAAAGCTATTCTGGAAATGGAACCGCCTCGAACGGAGAAAGAAATACGGAGTTTCCTTGGAAAAATCCAGTTTATCAGCAGATTCATCGCCAGGTTAACCTCTACCTGCGAGCCGATGTTTCGCCTACTCAAGAAAGGTGTGTCATTTAAGTGGGACCATGAGTGCCAGAAAGCTTTCGAGACCATCAAAAAGTACCTTCAGAACCCTCCAGTATTAATGCCACCCATACCAGGGCAACCTCTCATCCTGTACTTATCGGTCACGTCCTCAGCCATGGGATGCATGTTAGCGCAAGAAGGAGAAGGAGGAAGCGAAAAGGCTGTTTACTACATCAGCAAGAAAATGATGGGATGTGAAGAGCGATACACGTCACTGGAAAAGGTCTGCTGGGCATTAATCTGGGCCTCTAAGAAATTGAGGCACTACATGTTGGCTTACTCCGTGAAGTTGATCTCTCGAATGGATCCACTCAAATACCTGTTCGAAAAGCCAGCACTGACCGGAAAACTAGCGCGATGGTTGCTTATGTTGGCAGAATTTGACATTGAGTACGTCACTCGGAAGTCAGTAAAAGGGAGAGCAGTCGCGGAGTTTATGGCAGATCATCCTGTTGAGGGGTCGGAGGATATCGAATTCGAATTTCCTGACGAGAATGTAATGACAACAACTGACGATGTCTGGATGTTGTACTTCGATGGAGCCGCCAATCAGAAAGGGTTCGGAATTGGAGTGTTACTAGTTTCACCAGAGGGGTCACACATCCCTCTTGCTTTCAAGTTGAAGTTCGAAGTCACTAACAACCAATCAGAATACGAAGCATGCATAGTAGGGATGGAAGCTGCCTTAGAAATCGGAGTTGAAAGACTAGAGGTAGTCGGAGATTCCAACTTGGTGGTATCACAAGCCAACAGGGAATGGAAGGTGAAGGAAGACAAGCTCAAACCCTACCACCAAGATCTTGAAGATCTAATTCCACGATTTCGGATGGTCACGTTCACTCATGTTCCGAGATTGAAGAACCGATTTGCTGACGCTTTAGCAACTTTAGCAGAGGGATAAACCAGTATTTGAATATGTCATAGTTGTCAATGAACCCGACGATGGTCTGCCATGGTACCACGACATTTGGAACTTCATCGAGAAGGGGGATTATCCAACGGGAACGGAAAAGAAGGATCAGATTGCTCTTCGGAGATTGGCCTCTCAATACATCATTTGCGGAGGAAAGCTATACCGGCGTTCGCATTGCGGGATGCATAAGTTATGTGTACATGGTACAGAAGCCACCACGATCATGGAAGAAATTCACGAAGGAGTTTGCGGTCCTCACATGAACGGGATAATGTTAGCGAAAAAGATTCTCCGTCAGGGATATTTTTGGTCAACCATGGAAACTGAGTGCGTTCAGTACGTGAGACAATGTCACAAGTGCCAAATTCATGCTAACCTCATGCATGTACCACCGTCAGAATTACACTCCATGACTTCACCTTGGCCTTTCTCTACCTGGGGCATCGATGTCATCGGCAGAATTACACCAGCCGCCTCTAATGGACACAAGTTCATCTTGGTAGCAATCGATTACTTCACCAAGTGGGTCGAAGCAGCTTCATACACGACTTTGACGGCAGTTCAGGTTTCCCACTTCATCAAGCAAAACATCATTTACCGGTATGGTGTCCCTCAAGCTTTTGTGTCAGACAACGGGGTTCATTTCAAGGGTAGAGCCGCAGAAACTCTCGAAGATTTCGGAATCCAAGTTCATAAGTCAACTGTTTATCGGCCACAAACCAACGGAGCCGTGGAGGCAGCAAACAAAACCCTCAAGACAATACTGGAGAAGACTACTCAGTCCACAAAGGATTGGCACGAACAGCTGCCATTGGCATTATGGGGATACAGAACGTCCATTCGTACCCCGACAGGGGCAACACCTTATTCTTTGGTATACGGCATGGAGGCTGTCCTCCCAATTGAACTTGAGATACCATCTCTGAGGGTCATGGTCGAGTCAGAAATCAGCGAGGCGGAATGGCAAAGCTCGAGATTCGAGGAGCTTATGCTGTTTGACGAAAGACGGCTTAAGGCTTTGTATCATGTTCAGGGTTATCAGCGCAGAATTGCACGGGCATTCAACAAGAAAGTAAAATCCAGAGACTTGCAAGAAGGTGATATGGTTTTGAAGGAGATTCGAGCTCCAGTCTTCGATCCTCGCGGGAAGTTTCGACCAAAATGGGCAGGTCCGTACATCATCAGGAAGATCGTGTCTGGAGGCGCGACACAACTCATTGATCTCGATGGCAACGAATTCTCCACTTTGGTTAACATGGATCAGCTCAAGAGATATTACCCCTGAGAGAAGCTCGCTGGACTGAAAACCGCAAGGGCGGACAGTGCCAGGCAAAATTCAGAGCAAGCCTGCTAAGTCGAAAATCCACATCGGGCGATTTAGGCAAAAGTGAAGGCAAATCAATCAAACGAGCTCGCTAGACCGGAAACCCGAAAGGGCGGTACTAGGCAAAATTTAGAGCGCAAAAGGAGAGTGTCAATACTTGAGTGAACCCTAGCCAAATTTGTACTTTCGAACTACGTTATGACCTGATTCCTGTAAAAAGGATACGTAGGCATCCTCACCTTGAGGACCGGTCGCCATCTTTCAAAAAAAAAGTCTCTTTGAGTTGATAATTAGCCGTCATGCACCAATCAAAATGCAACTCTCATAATTCATCTTTATTCAAATAAACTTCTTGGATTACATGGCTGAGCATGAAACTTTCAAAACACAAAACAAGCAAACAGAGCATGACATCACACGAAACATCTCGTGGGTCTAAGCAATTTATTTCGGGCACATTAAGATCAAGTTCAAAAGTCATCTTTGACTTCCATGTTCTCTTGTTTTCATGTCTCTTATCAACCATCTCACATAGCGCTCTGAAAGATTGACGCTCGGATACTGATCCCTTGGAATGGTCACACGCTCCCTCCAAGTATTTTGATAAGCTCTGAAGGTGGCAAAGTTGTGGTTAGGCATGACAAAGTTCTCTGGTAGTAGTATCGTCTGACGAACGCCAAGCTGACGGAGAATGCGGTTTGGGATGTAAAAAGTCCAGCCAGATAACCCGGCCAAAATCACCCGCTGACGCCCCATGTTGCTCACGGTCATGGCAGGATTGTCAAGCCAAACCAAACGCCAAGCAATTACCTCTTCTGTAAGCCGGGAAAGCACCCCGAACCAACCCTGCACATCGTCAGAGACTTCCAGAAAATCCCTTTGAATGAATCCCTGTGTTTCATGAATCCGCCCCCGAGGCACGGTTTCCAGCAAATTAGCCTTGTCACACAGCCATATCTGTATCAGAGAGAAAACAAGTAAGAAACCATAGACAACCTAAACCCGAGCGTTGAGATAAAACAAGAAAATGGGAAAAACCGGAAAAAGGAGAGCTGAGTGAGAAACCTACCTGTAGGAGCAAAGCACTACCTTCAAAAACATTGGTGTCCCCGGCATGAACTCTGTCTAAACCCATCAAAGTCTCAGCCAAAACCATCGGAGCCACATCTTTGCGTTCCTCAATTTGCATGGCAACGCCGACCAGTGATGAACTCGCTTGTCCGTCGGACCGAACGAACAAGAAAGCAGCAAGCAAACAAAGACACAGTGCAAAACCGTCCGGACGAAACTGTGCTATGATTCGCGGAATGTTGATAGTACCTTCTTGGAGCATAGATTTCGCTGCTTTATTACTTATCCCAAGATTGGTGGATAGTACATTGGCAAAGTTTACCCCGTGCAGAGGGATAACCGGTGTCTCCAAGTCAAACCCGCCAAGATACGCGTGAAACTCCTCCACGGTGGGGCATAGCTCGTGAAAGCCAAAACGAAACACGTGTACCTCCGGATCCCAGAATCGAACCGCAGCATGCAAAAGCTCAGGACGGATAGTTACGTCCCGGATACGGCGCAGCGAAGTCATCCGATGACCCTGGAAGTTGAGCCACCCTATGCCGTCAAGTTCGTCAAGCCAAGGGCAAACCAAAGCTGAAAAACTCATGGTGGGATGATCAGATATAGAGAGAACAAGAAATTTTGGGGTTTCAGGGAGCAAAGGGGCTATGGAAGAAGTCCATTTAACATACGCATGGATAAGAAAACCTCTGAATCAGTTGCCTCGTAAAGCGTGCCAGCATTAAAGAGCGAGGAAATTTATTTCAAAAAGTTTGAAGGAACTTCAGGAAGAACAAGGCTGGGTGATTTTTCAAGCCACAGTGCCCTCAGACGACAGCAGGAAAACATGCAGAAGCCTAGAAGTCTGCAACGAAACTCAAAATTTTGGCATTTTCAGAAGAGAGCCGTACGGCTCACTTCATCAAGCCGTACGGCTCATCACAGTTAGCCGTACGGCTAACTCTGTGGCATTCATGACCAGATTTTGGCTCGAGGCTCCAGAAATTGTACTTTTTGATGTCCACACATGTCATAAAGGGTATCTTAGAGCTACAGGAATATTGAAGAGTTGAAATACTCGAGGTCCCAGAATGCCCAAGCCTGAGATTCCCCGATGTCATCCGAACGAAGAGCGCCAGCAGGTCAAAACGTGTTCGAGTGTCAAAATTCTTTCCATCCATCCGAACAAGTCACAACATACATTTATGACTTGTAAATTCAAAAAAAAAATTTCTTGTAAAGTTTCCAATTGTTGAGTTAGTTTGTGTATACATGTGTCATCGTTCCCGTTCTAGCCAAAATTACATATTTTTGTTTTCCCAGGGGCATACACTACATATTGTCAAATACTCAGTCATCCACAAACTTATCATGTGCAAAACTTAGCTTTTCTTTCAAAAATGTGCTAGTGAGAGTCATTCGAAGCATAAACAGATATGTGCAATCTATGTAAAAACTAAACGGCATCCATGTCATGAGCATAAATATACATCTATCCAGGGCAAACTGGCCCAACATCAAAAGCTACCACGGCTCGCAGGCCGTATCCATGAAAAAGAGAAAAATGGGGCAAACAGGCGCCCGAATCAAAACTGAGCAAGCAGGCTCATCCTAAAAACCACTACGTCGCCGTTTCGTGGGCTGGCGACGGCCTAGTGTCAGAAGAGGATCCTCCTCAGGTGTGTCCTCGCTGCTGCTACCACCGCTACTCTCTACATCTCCCTCCCGGGGAAGCCACCGCTCTCCACGAGCTGAACTCTCAGGAGCACCCTCTCTCTCAACAGAAGAGCGCAGCACTCTACTAGACTCAGGAATCACCAAAGGAACGGTGGATGGACCTCCACCAACGTTCTTCATCAAGGGCCTCCTACGAGGCGGTGAAGAGGGAAGTATGTCCTGCACAGAAAAGGAAAATTCATCAATAAAGCAGTCAAAGCATTCAAAATTTCAAGAACAAAAGCACAATGGATACCTGGTCCATCTCACTAACAGGGGAAGCTCTACGGGTACGTCGAGACCTACGACGTCCACCCTGCTCCCTACCTCTGGTCCCACGTTCGCTACTAGTACCACGACCGCTACTGCTGCCTCCAGCACTCCGCCCCCCGCGGCGACCTCCAGCTCTGCCTCTCGGCTCACTACCTCCCGCGCCACGGCCACTCCCAGTACCTCGGCCGCCTCTCCGGCCAGCTCTGCCTCCACGGCCACCACCAGCCCCGTCATCATCATCATCGTCACCTCCATCAGCATGAGGCACAACACCGGCTCTGCTCTCGGGTGCACCTCTGGAGGCCCACCGATCGTAAGACTGCGAACCAAGGCCTCCAGGTCTCGCACCAACTGAACGGCGGACGCAGCCCAATCCGCCGGGATCTGCAAACAAAATCAAAAGCATCAGCAGGTAACATGAATAAATGCTTGAATAAAACATGAAGGCTAACTATTTCTTGTTTTCGAATTTCAGGGTTACCTCTGTCGCAGTAAGGGTAACTGGTGGAGTGACCTCAGGAACCACCACATACCCCATACTTCCTTTCGACAACATCACGTCAATCTCTCTCCTCAGAACAGGCAGTACTGGACCCTCCACGGGTGCAGGGGGAGCCAAACGGGCCTCCATATCCAAACTGTAAGCCAGAGTGCTCACCACGTAACCATCATAATCCTCTGAGGAACTGAAAACCAACTCCGTGTCCAACACCGTGTGCGCCTCCACCTCAGCTAAAGTATACTCCTGCGTCCTCTGGACAAACGGTGGAAGAGAACCCGGTACTCCGAAATGGTCTAAACCCAGGGACTGGCGTGTCACCCTCTCGCCCAAGTACCACTGCCATCCATATGGAGACTCCAATAAAACGCGCCCTCGCGTCACCGCCCTGCTCTGAGTCAAGTAAGGAGCACTTAACCTACCCCACACATCCCAGTTCACCTGCAGGGAATCATGAGTTACTTTCAAGTCAGCAATGGAATCAAAGCACTCAGGAAAGAATTCAGAAAGTCTAGCACCATACCGTCTCGCCCCTGGACTGATCCAGGAAGACTCGAAAGAACCTCAGCTGCCCCTTTTTCCCGCCTTTCCCAACATACTCCTTGGCCCACTTCACCGCCCGTGGGAGCACACGCTTGTCTGCATGAGAGTTCTCTGGAGCCGGCACTCCAAACACCTCGTAAGCCCATACCTGCAATTTTCAAAGCAATTCATCAATAACAGGAATAAAAGCAACAGTACATGGAGTATTTGAATCAATAGCAACAATATGACATACCTCCAAGACCCTCCAGTAGCCTCCAAGAGTGTTCGCCGCACCGCGAACCACCGAGCCAAGAAAGCAGTAAAGAGTACCCAAGGCAGCCCCACCCCAGTCAAACCGACCAGCCGTCCTCAAATCTGCCAAAGCAGGTAACCAGCTCAAGTGCACCGAGTTCTGCCTATTCGGAAATAGAGCAGTGCCAAACAAGAACAGCAAATAGGCTCTCGCCATCTGTGCAGCCTCAGCAGGAGATCCCGGCTCGTGATCCCATATCGCCGGCAGGTGGTCACACCTCACCATCGCCTCATCTCCAACCTCTCTCCCCAGAAAGTGACGCACCGCCGCTCTGTCCAGATATAAACCTGAGTCAAAAGGAATCGGCTCGCCGCCGACTCTCAACCCAGTAGTCGCTGCAAAGTCCAACGGGGTGATAGTCATCTCCCCGAACCGAAAGTGAAAGCTATTGGTGGTGTCCCACCAATGCTCTATCAGGGCCCTCAGCAACTTCCGGTCCGTCCGGGTAGGCAACAATGTGCTGATAAAAATAGCAAAGCCAGCAGCATCTACCAACTCCCTCACACTCGGAGGCAGCCTCCTGTACTAAGCCAAGCAATCAGATGGCCCGCCATATCCCAGAAGAGAACGATCCACCTGTTTCAAGAACATGGCACAAATTCAGTCAGTAAAGCAGCAAAGGAAATGCAATAATTCAGGAGGCAGATATGAATAAAATGGTACGTACCAGAGGCCTATTCGAAATATGCGTCGCCGGATCGCGCAAGATCAAAGACTCAGGGTAAAATGGCAGCTCCGGCTCGTATACCTCACACCCCACTGGCACAAAGAAGTGAACTGGAGGGTCGTAAGTCTCCAAGACAAAGGGCTGTCTGCTCCTCAAAGCCAGCTGAACCTCCTCAACTATGGTCACGCGGACCAACTCCTCTGTCAGCACCTCTGCCTGCTCAGGCTCGCCAACCGGTGGCGTCTCTCCTACCAAGACCTCGCCCAACCGAGGGAACTGCTGCAAGTTCCGTGCCAAGGTCTCGTCAGTAACCCCCTCCAAGGTATCCCCCAGAGTAACTCCAGGAGCTCGTGAAGAACCAACCCGAGAAGTAAACAAAACTGGGTCAGAAGGCTCCCCAGTGTCGGCACCCACCTCTGGCACCTCGCCCGTACCAAGGACCCAAGTCAAACTCCTGAAAACACGAGCAACAGGTACAACGGGGACCGCCCCCTCAGCCTGTGCTCTCTCAACCTCTACTCTCTCCATCCCTGCTTCCTCAGTCTGTGCCCCCGCGACACTTGCCTCCTCAGCCTGTCCTCCCTCACCACTAACACCTCCACTATAGAACATCCCATCACCCATCTCCTCATCACTACCACTCATCTCCCCAAGATCCTCCATAAAAACATCCCCAGGTCGCACAATGGTGATCGGAATCCTAACAGAAGTATCGTCACCACTAACCGGGTACTCCCTCACCAGAACAACACTCGCAACATCAGGGAAAACTACACCCTCACCACCTACACTCTCCTCCGCAACCCGCGGGTCAAACAGAACATCAACACCACCAACATTCATCTCAATCTCAGGCAAAGGAACATTTATATCAAGATCAATACGCATGGAACTACTAGAAGCAGTGACAGTACTTACCGGCATATCGGTACTCTCCATGGTCGCCCAAACGTCATCCATTGCGCTGTACTGTTCTATTATTGCGCTAAGAGCATCACCACCCTCCACGGTATCAACCAGCACTGGCTCGCCATGTCTCGGCAAGGGAGCGGCCCCCCCATCGCCCGTACGGCCTTCCTCATGAACCGCACGGGGCACAACCATCTCCGACCCAGCCGCACAGGGCCACTCTCCTTCCATTTGAGCCGCACGGGATGCCCCCTCGCCGTACCCCACCGCACGGTGCTCCTCTATAATCACGCCGGCCCCTGTTGAATCGGCCTCTCTCGGCCCCAACGCAGGTGAATCAGCCTCGGCGGCTTGAGCCGCCGTCCCTTCAGCCGCAAGTATCAAAACTGGCTCCTCAACGCCGGAAACGGCAGACAGACCTGGATCCCCACCGGAATCAGCCATAGCCAACGATGGTCTTTCGTGATCAACTTGATATCGAGCGAAATTCGAGGAAAGAAAGGCAATCGGACGGAGAAGGGATGGGTATCGCCCTTCGGAACTCTCTGTAAACCGCTCTTGAGGATTTCAAAACATAGACGCGATTAGACACGACCCGTGGGTTTCGTTGACAGCAAAACCGCTCGAGTCAGTCGTGCGGTTTACCAATCTACGCCGTGCGGTCTACCGGTCTCAGCCGTACGGTTCTCTGGACTCTGATTTCTCTGCCGCCCGATACCTCTCACGCCTCTCAGGTATATTTTCATACGCCGTGCGGTTAAGATCTTTTTATTTCCAGAATTCAAAAATCACAGGTCACGCCCATGTGTTTCGTAAATTTTTAAAACGGACCCTTAAATTTTGCTCTCAAACAAAAAATACGTTTTAGCCCTCAGTGGCATTTTCCAAAATTTCCAAACAAGTCCTCCACGGCGCTTTTCAAATTTCAAAAAATACGTTTTAGCCCTCAGTGGCATTTTCCAAAATTTCCAAACAAGTCCTCCACGGCGCTTTTCAAATTTCAAAAATTACGTTTTAACCCTCAGTGGCATTTTCCAAAATTTCCAAACAAGTCCTCCACGGCGCTTTTCAAATTTCAAAAATTACGTTTTAACCCTCAGTGGCATTTTCCAAAATTTCCAAACAAGTCCTCCACGGCTTTTTCAAATTTCAAAAATTGCATTTTAGTCCTCTATGGCATTCACCATTTTTCCCAAGATCGATTAATCTCCAGAGCCCCCTGAGGCATTAAAAATATTTTCCAAATTATTTGTTATGTAAGTCCCTCCGTGGCATTAAATTATTTGTTATGTAAGTCCCTCCGTGGCATTAAATTATTTGTTATGAAAACCCCTCCGCGGTATTAAAGCATTCCTATAGCCCCGAACTACGATTGGTCTGATCCCTACAAACGGGGTACGTAGGAAGCTCCGTGCTCGACCATATTTTGTATATCTGTTTTTCTCGCACTAGGGAAGTCAAAATTGGGACGTCTATATCTTTGACGCAACTTGCATCACAGAATGATGATTAAGTCTTGTCAAAGAGGGGCAACTGTAGACACCCCAATTTTAAATCCCTATGCATCCCCAGTGATGAAAAGATACTCGACAGTACCATGAACAACTATTGTGGACTTCAGAAATTCTTGGACAAAAATAGCCCTAACCGCACGGCTTACAGATCCAGCCGTACGGTTTATCCCCTTGAAAATTAGCCGTACGGAACACTTGCTCTAGCCGCACGGTTAATCAGTGTAGCCGTGCGGTTACATTCCAGAAAATATTCGATTATCTGACAGGCGAAGCATCTCATCATTAAGGGAAGATTTTATGCCGATTTTATTCCGTTTCTTCGCCTATAAATAACTTCGTTCTCTTCCATTTTTGAGACACAGTAATCCCCTCTATCCCGGCGACACGCTGAAAAAAATTCTCCGGTCATCTCTCTCATTCAAAACCTTGTTTGCAATCTCCATCAAAATCGCAATACATTCTGTCGCTTTTCTATTTTCATTTCCAAGTAATCCATAATCCATCGTCCGAAGTTCGCATTCGAGAATTTCTGAAATCTCCAATAATCGTTCAAAGCTTTCACAAAGGTACAAACGGTGTTACTTTAGCCGGGTTCTAAACCTTGGCCTTTGAGGGGATCCTCCCAAGTTGAGAGTGACTCTAATAGTCATCTCTAAGCTTGGGTGGTTAAATTTGTCACAAAAAATCAAAACTTTCAAGCAAAAATAAGCTACTGTCGAAAACCAAAAATTTTGAAAATTTTCTCAAAACGAGAACCGTACGGTTCATTGAGGTGCACCGTGCGGCCTACTTTGGTAAGCCGTACGGCTAACCCTCGTAGCATGAGAAAAATTCCTCTGTTTTCCTTATTCATGCTCTGTTTTCGGATTTCCGACAGTTTGTCTATTGCACTTTCACCCCTGTACTATTTCATTATCGCAATTAAGTTTTTTTTTTTATTTATTAACTTTATTCCCGTTATGGTTTTATTTAATTTAATTACTTACTTGTTTATTCGATTAAAGATTTTCAATAAAATATTTTCCAAAATCCCACAAAAATTTAGTAAAGACCGGGAACTTCCCGGGCGAGCGGGGTGCTTTTCGACAAAACCTTCCCCGTTCGTAACCTGGCTTCCGAATCCAAGAATCATTTCGCAGATCAAACCTTTTCCAAAAATGGCACGAGAGTCATCAATTATTTTCAACGGTTTCTCGGGTACCAAAATCGTTTTCTAAAATAAATCCCGGGTGGCGACTCACATTTTCTGTTTACCTCCGAGCCGCGTGGATTTCACCGTCCACAGACACCTAGCTCCAATTCTTGATGTAGTACCCCGTACTCCTCTTTGATTCCATGGACTCCACAAGCACACCCGTCTTGATCTCCGAGTCAACTCGGCACCGGTCCAACCGGCTCACGTAGAAACAAGGCAACACAACATGATGTATGAAAAAGATTGGATTTTTATGAAAGTTTTTGAAAACTAAAATCAATCTAGAGTGGATCCATGGAGAGGAAGACCCTAGATTGAAGAAAGATGAGAAGAGCAAGCTCAAATCATCAAGAACATCAAGTTCACAAAAGAGAGAAGGGATGGAGAAGAGATGAGACTAAAAAGATCGGATTTTTATGAAAGTTTTTGAAAACTAAAATCAATCTAGAGTGGATCCATGGAGAGGAAGACTCTAGATTGAAGAAAGATGAGAAGAGCAAGCTCAAATCATCAAGAACATCAAGTTCACAAAAGAGAGAAGGGATGGAGAAGAGATGAGACTAAAAAGATTGGATTTTTATGAAAGTTTTTGAAAACTAAAATCAACCTAGAGTAGATCCATGAAGAGGAAGACTCTAGATTAAAGAAAGATGAGAAGAGCAAGCTCAAATCATCAAGAACATCAAGTTCACAAAAGAGAGAAGAGATGGAGAAGAGATGGGACTTTCTCTCTCTAAAAAGGGCTGATTTTCTCTCAAGTGGGTTTCTGAAAATGAGTGAAAAATGTCTTTTACAGCTCAAATTTTCGTGCTCCCCAATCCAACCAATCAAAACAAGACACTAGGCCACTTAAAGAGTCTGCCAGACCCGTGTAGATGCGCGCAGACGCACCGTCAGGATTTAGACACTTGGCACAATCTCAGCAGTCAAAGGCAGACGCGTGTAGACGCAATAAGCTCAAAGTTAAATCCTAATGCCTAGCATATTTTAAGTGTAAGATCCAAATAAAGCATTAATAAGCCAACCTAATGCACATTAACACATGTTATTATGAATGGCCTAAATGCACAAATGATATGCAAGGATATACCTCATGGGATTGAGCTTCGAAGCACTTGACTCGGTGATGGCTGATAGGCGCGCAATATTCCGTATATAAGCGCCTAAGTAGGGGGAGTTAGCGTGTTAGACGTGCGGTTTAATGATCATTTTTCTGTTTAATGTATGCGTGGTAGTGTTTGTGGTGCTTGCATGATTTTATCAGGTAAGAAGATGCTTTTGGCACCTATTGCATGGCTTGAAGCGGAGCTGGGCGTGGGAGTCGAAGTTTGAAGTTGAAATGCTGAAAAGGACGGCTTAAGGGGTCGGTATCGATACCCCCGATAGCCGTATCGATACCAATTGGTTTCAAAGTGCACAAATTGTTCCAGAAGGTTTAGTATCGATACCCCTCAAGTAGGTATCGATACCTACGGCTTACGCGGAAGAAGGGAAGATGAGAGATAGGTATCGATACCCCTCTCAGAGGTATCGATACCGAGAGCTTACAGCGCGAAACATGAAACTACGTCGTTTTGTTGATCGTAGAACGAATTCTTTAACGATTTTATTCGGTTTTCTTTAGGATTAGGGCTCTGATATAAATACCTAAGTTAAAACCCATTCTAGGGTTCCACAATTTTTACGTAGACTTTTGTTTCGCAAGTTTTCGGCTCCAAATCTGAGTTCTTCGTTCGTTGCTTCGCATTCAAGTTTAATTTCCAGATTTCCAGTGCCTTGTTACTTTGCGGGTTATTAATTAAATTCGAGTTTCTACCTTTGCAACTACGGTACTGTTTCCTATTGTTTCTCGTATTTTAATTCCAAGCATGTCTAGATCTAAGATTATTTTGATTTCTGCAATTGATTCCAATATGTGTGAGTAGTCGTTCTGAGTGCGGCCGCGGGACAAGGTGTCCCGTGGCTAGGCTAATTTGCGTTCCACCTCGGTGCCGAATCATTCAAATTAATGCGCAGTTTTTCAATACGAAATCTCTTCTAACAAACAAACCCGGGCATTGCCAATCCCGAATGCGCACAGTGGTTGGTGACAAGTGGTGCGCATTTGTTGGAAATTCTTTTCATATTGTTAAACCTATTAATTAAATTATTGTGGCCCGAGTGAATGTGGATTAGGCTAGTTGCGGACACTGTAGTGCCCACGGCTGTGCTCTTCTGTTTTAATTAAGAGTCCAACAATTTAATCAGTTTAATTTAGTTAAATTAACTCAGTCATCTGAACAAGGGGTGGCTACCTGAGAGCCATTTGCAAACATAGAATCTAGCATTGTTTGGGTCAACACCGTAGACCGTCTCTGTGGTTCGACTCCGGTACTTCCGGATTTATTGTGCTACACCGGTCGATAGTCCTACGCTTGGGACGAAATTCTAAGCTAATTCTTAATCACTCGAACGGTCAAGCAATGGCTTAAACTTGAAGCTTGAAATTCTCGAATGGAGCATCTAGACTCAACTCCTAAGCACTCTAACTCCCAAACCCCAATAACCGAATTACAGACTCCGAAAGGCTTGACATAACCCGGAAAATGCCAATAAACCTAACAGCATTCTAATTTGCAATGCCATTAAAACCATAAATGTTATTAACCATATGTTCATGACAGCCATCTGGAAATAAAAATTCATAAGAAATATTGAATGGGTGGAGTATAATGGTACACTACTGTAGGTTTCTTTCTGACCTATAATGGAAACACCCAAACTACATTTGAACACTATTGACAGCAAGTTTAAGCATGACAAAGGATCTTAGTAATTGCAAATATTAGAAGAAGTGGTCAAAAGATTGAATATTTGACAAAGAAGCGCAAATGACATGGAATTATTAATACAAATACCAAGTCCTCATTTCGTGCCGGAGTTTTAACAATTCTGGGGCTAAACAGGTGCTGAAAAGAAATGGCATAATCAGTCGAAATGCCATCAACAGAGAGCATATCGAAAGCCATCACATTTTTCAGTTTTGAGAGTAATCAAACGAGAGAGAGAGAGAGAGAGAGAGAGAGAGAGAGAGAGGACCTTCGATTATCTCTGTGTGAGCTTCGACCGTGGGTTGGTCGCGTCTTGTTCGACCTAGGGTTTCAAAACCAAGTGAAAATGTGTGTGTGTGTGTGTGTGTGAGAGAGAGAGAGAGAGAGAGAGAGAGAGACGTCACCTAGGGTTCTTCGACGATAGATCGTGTTCTTCTCCAAATCGTGTCTGTGCTCTCTCTCTCTCTCTCTCTCTCTCTCTCTCTCTCTATACAAAATCTGGGTTTCACGTTCAAATGACAAAAGGTAAAGGGGAAAGGGGTTTAAGAGGTGACCCGGGCCGGTTCAGTGTTTAGTTGTGTAGTTCAGTGGCATCTGACCCGCGCGTTTTAAGTTTATTTCCTGGCCGTTGGATCTAATCCAACGGCTCCTGTTAGAAGTCCGCAAACTCCTTCTTTGAGGGAGTCCTTAGTAGATCGCTATTGTGTGTGTGTATATATATATATACAATTTTGGTATGAATTAAAATGTGCATGCGGAGGGTCTCTCGAGGCAACCGATATGTTCCATTACATGTACATTGTATCAGAACGAATGAAAAGAAAAGTCCAGGAGTTCATTCCCCCTTGTGATGAGATTCATTAGCATCATTCAATTCAGTGAATTCATTTTCCACATTCATGCCTTGCAAGCTAAGTACCTTGGATGACTTGGCCATGGACTTGTACTTTGGAAGACTTGGCCACGACTTGCCATAGACTTGTTTATGAGCTTGCCTATAAATAGGTCATCTCCTTCTTGTTGTGACAAGTCCCTTGTAGTCTATAATTCACTTTTGAAAATACATTTCTTTGTGAGAGAGAGAGAGAGAGGGGGGGGGGGGGGGGGGGGGGGGGGGGGGGGGCAGATGCAAGGAAGTTCGCCAAGGCAGTCGACAATGGTGTTCCGTCGTCTTGTGGTTTGAGCCGTTTTATCCTGGGACAAAGACGCTGGTGAATCCTACAACACCCACGGTAGGCGGCGAATCTTTGTTAAGGAGACTGTGGTATCACACAAGACTCAGCTTGGTTTTCAAGTCGATTCTTGGCTTGTCTAATTTGTTTATTAAGTCTCTACAATTTGTAATTTTGTTTATCATTATAATGGAAATTGTTCTTTGGACTTTCATGCTATTGCCGAATTTTTCCCAACAAAAACCTTTCCCGGCAGCCACAAATCGGCGTACCGTGCGCTCAGCACTCACCCACTTCGTCTCCGACAGACACTCTAAGGAGGTGCACGCTCCCTCCCTTCAGCTTTAACTCAATAGAGCTGCTCCCAGCTCGGAAACTAGGTGGGAAAAAAGGCTTCCATATTTGAGGTCTCTTTACTCTTTTTTTTTAGAAATGGACGTCGGTGTTTCTATTTGTGCCCCGTTTTGAATTTGGAAATAAGGAGAGGATGGAGTGGAGACGAATGCTCAGACTCCTAAAGGGGCCTAGACGAATGCTCACCTCGTCCTTTCTAAGGTAGCTTTGAATGATTGAATTTTCTCAAAAATTTTATGTGCCGAGGACCAAGCATTTAGACTGTTCGCTGAGGGGCCTTTTTAGGCTGCGTTAATTTGAACTGTGTTAATTTGTTTTCCTGTAGTTGGTTTATTTTCGTTCCTAAAAATTTGGTTTTCGTTACTCCATACAATATATTCCCTCCGTCTCATTTTGTTTGTCCTCTTTTTAACTTTTCATAGTCCCAAAATATTTGTCCATTTTGAGAAGACCTACAGTAAAGTCCTACAAAAATACCGTTTCACCCTTTTGCCTTGATTTGAAGTGACAACTAGTATTTGAATTGAAGGGCATTTGTGGAAAGTTAAACTTTTTAAAATAGGAGTATAATAATTGTGTTTTCTTAATAAGTTGGATTCCTCAAATTTAACAAACAAATTGGGATAACTGATATGATTAACGTGCGTTTGCAACCAATGGTTTTCTTCCATAAGATGACTTCAACCGAAACTCGAATGGCCCTTATTTTCTCTTCCTAAAAGAATGGTTCCTGTTGAATATCACTTTACTCTATGGACAAAATGTGGAACACATTCATCCACCACGGACGAAAATTACGAGTCCAATTCGCTTCCTCGGTTTCGTGCAACGGGTTGTTGCTTATGGAATCCATTGAATCGATACTTTAACAAAGTCCTGTCAAGTGTCCGGCATTTCGGAAAGTAGCCTCTCACATGTCCTTGATTTGTACAGTCAAGATCCTCTCATTTGGTGATCTCTAATATGATGTAAAAAGATAATCATCACAATCTTATTTCATGATCTAAAGCGTTCATATTGTAGATCTTAACATTTTTAATATTTATAGAAAAAATCAAGTTGATTGGAGTTTGATAAAAGGTTGGTCTTATCATATTTGTTTGAAAAGAAATAAAAGGAAAGGTAGAGTCTGAGTATCTATTCGTCTTTGTCACAATATGATTCGTTCAAACGAATTCACAAGTCCGATGAACTTAATATTTTGCGTGAAACTTTAAACACATCAAGACTTACAAAATGAACAGTTTGATTAATTATCAGATAATCTTGTACGTTATCGGCTTCATTTTGTATCACATAAGAGATCACATAAAGAATTATCACATGAGAGGATTTTGATTCTGATTCATGTGCCCTTGTACAAGGCGATGCTTACGGGCTTTGTTACGACTCTTCCACAAATAACTACAAAGCCCTTCTAGCCCTCCCCATGCTCAGACTCCAGAGTGGGCTTGGGAACCCATCGTGGTGGTGGTGGGTTTCTGAAGCAAAATTATGACAAGGTTGACTTCCCTTCCAAGCTTGCAATGAGTCCAATGAAATTGTAATAGTTCTATGCTTATTTTCTGGTTAATAAATTTAAACTGGTTGTTATGTTCAATCAATATGTTTGTTTGCGGATCAATTTTTTCTCTAGATAATTGTCGGTCATTCATATTGCTACTAACGTCCAATTCAAAATGGATTGTGAAACCCATGCTATTGGGTGGTGTGTTTGAGAGAAGGCTGTATAACTTGAATTATTCTTTTAACATATAAAGATCGTATCATAATTTCCGACAACCCCATCTGTTAAATAAATGAATACAACATAAAAATGTTGATTGAACTGTTATACAAAAATAATCTGAAAATTGCAACTACACTTGCCTTCGAAACCCGTTGTTGCATTTGATAATAAAAAAAGAAAAAAAAGAAGAAAAAGAACAAACAAATTGGAGAATTCACCGTTTTAGCACAATGGCCTCCACCCATTTACCTTTCATACAATGGCACTCCTACAAGAGTATTCAGTTAATTTATTGACCCTTTAATAAGTCTTTCTTTATTAAAAGTTGGCAGAAAACGTACAAAATACTTTTTTCATCTCATTGAGTTGCCAATTTCCTGTTTAAAATCATGTATCATATCACTTCTTAATTAGCCTCGACTTCGACTTTTGATGCGTTGAGACTACGTTGGTCAGTTTTTATGGGGTTTTTGACCCTTGATTTATGACCGACGAGAACATTAATTGAGTAATTAATCATTCGATGATTTGAGAGTTAAACTATGCAGTTTTCACATGCCTTAGTTCTATTTGGATCATGGATTTGCGGAGGAAAATGAAAGGGAAATGTAAAACTAGGAAGGATAACGATTGGATTCCTCAAATTTTTATCGTCTTAGATAGATGGCTCAAGACTTTTGATCAATGTTAAAATTTAGTAAAATATATTCCAACTTGTTTTTTTTTTTTTTAGTTGTAATCAGAGAATGTCCACCTTAATTGTAGACCACGTACGGTTCACGTAATAAAATTTGCAGTGACATGTAGATATATAGATATATGGCTCGAGACTTTTGATCAGGGTGCAATTTCAGTGTGGCAATTAAGAAAATTATATTTCGACAACTTGTCATTTTTTAGTTTAGTAGTTGTAATTAATCACAAAATGTCCACCTTATGGACCAAGGTTCACTTACAAGAAAATTTGCCAGTATTATCTAGATAGATGGCTTAAGACTTTTGATCAGTGTGACAATTAAGAAAATTATATTTCAACTACTTGTCGTTTTTTATTTTAGCAGTTGTAATCACAAAATGTCCATCTTACGGTCCAGGGTTCACTTAACAAAAGTAGGGAACATCATCCAGATAGATGGATCGAGACTTTTGATTAGTGTGGCAATCAAGAAATTTATATTTCAACCACCAATCGTTTCTTATTTTAATAGTTGTAGTCACAAAATTTCCACCTTATGGACTAGGGTTCACTTAATAAAAGTTGCAAACATCATCCACATAGATGGCTTGAGACATTTGATGAGTGTGGCAATTAAGAAAATTATATTTCAATAAATTTTTTTTTTTTCAGTAGTTGTAATCACAAAATGTCCACCTCATGGACTAGAGTTCACAATATCGAATTTGGATGGATACCTTTGTATGGCTCGTTGAAGCAATCAAAGCAATTTTATGGCAACATTTAGGTATTGATAATTAAGCAATACGGAATGAAAAAAGGTCGTCAAGGACTATGTTCACGATGTCGAATTTGGCCGAGTTTCATATTTCCAGTGAGCTGGTGCCACTGGGTAATTTACAAGTGTTAATGGTGAAACCCTAAGAGACGAAGCAATATTGCAACTACCATATCAACGTGCGCAGATGTGGTTTTCATAGCATAATTCCGAAACTACATTCCGAAAACCACTTCTGTTAACCACCGAGGTGGTAGCCTAGTTGGCATGGGTGATGGGGCTTGGGGCTTGAATGCCTTTCCCACGCATGCACTCGGGTTTGAGTCCCTCCAGTCGCAATACGTGTCTGTGCTGGAGGGCTGCGTGTTGGGCCCTAGGCCAGCTGTGCACTCAGGTGGTGCTGTGGTGATGGCCTGTCCTCACGGACAATAGCTATGGCTCAACCGGACATTCCACAGCGGGTCGGGAGCCCCTATGGTCACGCCCAAGGGGGGTTGCTACGCCGGTCACCCCCTCCCACCCTTTTACAGTTCAAAAAAAAAAAAAAAAACCACTTCTGTTATAATAAATGAAAACTTCATAAAAATAACGATTGTTTTTGTTTTAGGAAAGGTTTTCGAACTGTTATACAAAAAGAATTCTGAAAATTGCAACTATACAGGACCTTGGGCACTAGCCTTCTCTAAGAGAGGTTATTTGAGGGTGATGAGCTGAAGAGGTAAGAATAATCAATTGTTGTCAACATGTACATTAAATTCACTATTACAAAAAGGCATAAAGATCACAGTCTTTTGGTGTGATCTTTCACTTTTAATCTCAGTCAAAAAACCGTGATCTAACCTAGTGATTAAAAGTCCCATCTTTCAATCACGGTTCCAGACCGTGATGAAAACTCATGAAAATCTGTGATTAATACCAAAAAAAACTGTGATCTTTGATAATATAACATATCAGTTTTGCCTAAAAACCGTGGTTGTTTACAGAGAAAAGATCTCAGTTTTTATTAAAACCATGATTAAAAAATGGAAAAAACCGTGATGAAAAAAATTCTCTCACTAATATAGGTGTCAATAAATTACCTTACCTTGCAAACCTTGCTTCCATCTAGATTTGATCCTTTGACCTCTTACACAAGACAAGCAACACCTATCAACCCCACCAATTACACATTTCATTATGTTGTTGAATTATTTAATATATATAGTAGTTTTTGTAGGTCTTTCATTTGCCCATATTAGTTTCTTGAACATTGACTATGATTTTCTAGGCTTTATGTACTCTTATAGTTTCCAAGTTTATTTGAGAAACTTTAATTTTTTGTTACAATGATATTTTTTTTTGGTTAAACACATATTCTATGAGTTTTTGACAACATTTTTTTTTTTTTTTTTTTGGTTTAAAAGGGATCTCCCATCTTCCAATTCAACAAAATTTCCTTCCATCAAAACATCTAAATCCCTCTTCTCTTTCTCAACATAATTATGATCTCCAACTCAATAATTTTTATCAAACTTGAAACTTTTTTCCCCATAAAATTTTACTCCCAACTGTTCTTCAATATCCATCACATTCTAAGCTTTCTTTAACAAGACAGAAAAAATAAGAAAGATCTCAGTTTTTGTAAAGACATGATAAAAAAATTAGAGTTAGATTTTTTTTTTATCACGGTTAAGTACATAAACCGAGATGAAATACAGTTTTAATCTCGATCATCTATAAAATGTGATTAAAAATAAAAATGAAATCATCTCATCTTACTTACAATCACACTTTTTAAATGACTGAGATTAAAACTCTTACTTACAATCACACTTTTTAAATGACTGAGATTAAAGCTTAATTTTATTTCTATATTCAATCACGTTTTATAGATGACCGAGATTAAAACTGTCTTTCATCTCGGTTTATGTACTTAACCGTGATAAAAAAAATCTAACTCCTATTTTTTATCACGTTTTTACAAAAACTGAGATCTTTTTTGAGGCGTGATCTTTATACCTTTTTGTAGTAGTGATTGGAAATGACAAGCCTTGATTAGTATAGAAATAAGCAAAGTTAAAGGAATGAAAATTGCCGGTAATACTTTTACCGGCGGTCTTCCGGACCGCCGTCTACACGTCTATCGGGAATTTAAAAAAAAAAAAAAAACTTTTACCAACAGTTTTCTTAATGACAGTAAAGGTTTTTTGGGGAAAAAAGTTTTTGGTCCCAAGATTTGAACCCGTTATGGAGCCCGAAAACATAAGCACCCAACTACCAAAAATTTTCAGTTTTATTGGAAAATAAATATTAATAATATTTATTTTATAACTCACAATTATTACCAGCGGTTTTTGGATTTACTGGCAGTAATAGTTACCTTTTCCGGCGGTTTTTTGTTGTCGCTGGTAATAGCCACAATTACCGGCATTTTCATTACCCTTGTTAAAAAATCGCCAATAATGGTGTTTTTGGCAGCAGTTTGTCATTAATGCCTGTAAAAGTCATATTTGGCGTAGTGTGTTGATAGTGTATTGAGTGGTGAAAAAAGAAGGAAAATGTCTACATGATATTGGCCAAGTACGAGAAAACTCAAGGGCAGTAGTTCCACTAACAAAAAACAATTTTTTCCAAAACCAAGACAGGTCATTCTTTCACAATACATCACATAAAAAACCGTAAAATAAAACAGTTTATTCTAAAAACACCCGTAACGGAACACCCCATAATAAGTAAAATAATGACTAGCTGAAGATTAGGACTTGGGTCTTTGTATAATAGTATTAACTTATATACTAATCTCCTTATATAATTATTAATTAGTGGTAATATTGTTAGTTTTTAACGCCACCGTCCCCATATCATCAATTGATCACTCCGTGTACAGAACCATATGGCAGATCCAGTTTGAGCTCGGGCACCAATTGGCGCAGAGAATTAGACGGATTCAACAGAGCTTGAAGTTTTTGGCCTTTTCAAAGTAATTTAGGGTAAAAACTCTTGCAATCGTATTTTGAATGTTATGTAGCAGCAAATCTTCAGATGTTGTTCTGCAAGGTCAGTTATCTGGAAGTGCTGCTAGTTCTTTAGATGATATAATTCCATCTGAACATAAATAGAGATTTTACTTATAGATCGAGACCACGAATTAATTCAAACTTGCTCTTGTGCTATTTTTGAGTACGTATATATACAAGAAGTATTGGTTGCGCATCTCCACCCCTTACCCAAATTTTTACCCAAATTTGAGTAAAAACTTGATTGGTATGGAGCACTCCAATGGGCAAAAGCAAATCTAGGCATAAATTTGAGTAAAGCCATCAAACAAACCAAAATTAATGATCTCTGCCTCATAGTCTAATCCCTTTCTATCTTATTCCCTTCTTATCATCTTCTACTATATCCCCTGAAACGAATTCGGCCGAAAAAACGGGCCATGACGGTATCGAGTGTGTTTGTCATAAATTTTTAGTTATTATTTTCACCTGTATGCTAGACTAGGCATATTGTATTAATAGTTTCGGAACTTTGTTCCTGTACTCCAAAGTACAAACCTCTCTCTCATGAGATCCTTTTCGAAGCCCAAAAAGGAAGAACCGTTCACGACGAACTACGGACCCGACATAGATGGGACTAATGAATCCTAAAAAACAAAGGAATATCTACTAAAGTGTTTACCTCAGGTGAGCGCCATTTGTGAATTCTACCCTGGGTTTATTGCAGTAATTTGAATCGTTCATCTTTTGAAACCATAGTATATCCACGCAAATGATGCTAAACCTGTTGTTGATACTCCTCTACATACATCCGCCTAAAATAATGACTAGCTGAAGACTAGGACTTGGGTCGTCTTTGTTTATTACTCCATATACTAATCTCCATGTTCAGTGGTAATATTGCTAGTTTTTAACCGACCCGCCCCATGCATGTTTTAGCTCGTTATAAAGGTGATAACTTTCCTCCCACTCATTATGCATTAGTATCACCTCTTTTCAGAGCCATAAGGCAGATCCTGTTTGAGCTTGGGCACTAAATGGCACAGCAAATTAGACGGGCTAAACAGAGCTTGAATGTGGCTGCTGGAACAGGAGATATCAATGGCTTGTACAGGTCAATTGAGGTGGACCCTCATGTTTTGGATCGTATAGATGCTAAACCTTTTGTTGATACTCCTCTACATACAGCCGTCTCAGCAGGACATACAGATTTCGCTATAGAAATCTTGAGATTGATGCCATCGTTTGGTAGGAAGCTAAACCCAGATGGCTTAAGCTCCTTGCACCTGGCTTTGATAAATGAGAAGTTTGAGACAGCAAAACGACTCATAGAGTTTGACAAGGAGCTTATACGGGTCTATGGAAGGGAGGGGACCACTCCTTTGCACGTCCTTGCCAATTATGACATTTACGGTGATCAGCCAATAATGGTTGGCCACATTGAACAACAAAGAGTCACCGATGAACAGCAAAGAGTGGCTGATATTGAACAACAAAGAGTGGCCGCTGAGCAACAAAAAGTGGCAGATCGCGTTAATATTTTGGCGGAATTCCTATTTGCTTGCCCAAATTCAATTGAGGACTTGACAATTCGAGATGAGACTGCTTTGCACATTGCTGTGAAATCCAAGAATCAAAAAGCTGTAGAAGTCATATTGGGATGTATATGCAGGATTGACAGGAAAAGAGTGCTGGACTACAAAGATAGGGAAGGGAACACTGCTTTGTGTATGGCGGTTTCCACTGCACAGGACATGGTATGGGTCTCTCCCTCTTGATTGCACTCTTTTGATTATATAAACGAACAGCTGGTAGTTTGGGAGGAATTTTCTTGAGAAAATACAAAATGGGAACTTGCATGTGGATGGTGTTCGAGTTATTGCACTGTTGACATTGTTAATGGTATAATAGTCTATCTGTATTTTGCATTTCACATATTTAACCACTTTACTCCATTGTTCAGGCTTCCAAATCTTTAAAATTTTCACTATGTTAATAGGTTAACTCCATCGCCTAGGGTTCCAAATCTATAAAAAGAATTTCATTAGGTTAATAAATTACTGATTTCTCTGTTAACTTCTCTTATGCAGATTGTGAGTAGTTTACATAGTGCAGGAGCTTCTTCTGGGCGGCTTACGCAGATTTTGAGTAGTTTGCGCAGTTTAGGAGCTTTAGAAAGTTCATCGCCTGACCCTAGTCTTGCTGAATTTTTAAGTTCGCCGGAGGAACCTTTGGAAGTACTCTTTAAAATTAAGTTTCGTCTAGATAAAGCAGAGTCAATGCAGCTGCTTAATATTGGACTGGTGGTAGCCATGCTAATTGCAACGGTGCTCTCTAAACTTAAGTCTCGTCTTGATAGAGTATTAATGGAACGGCATAATGTGGGATTACTGGCACGTAATATGGGACTGGTGCGTAATATGGCACGGGTGACAACTGTGCTAGTAGCTTTTATATTTGTGCTGCAGTACTTATATGATACACTTTACTGGGTGTTCGATTATGAGTCTGAAGACTCTGAAGGCATCGACCTCGAAATGAATGAGAGTTATGTCAACTTCTCTGTTTGGTCCCCCCTAAGGCTATTTCTCACCAACACAAGTAAAATCAACATATCTGTTCCCAGTGATTCTCCTGTACTCGAATTCAAGTATGCAAAAGTAGTACTGTTTCTCGTCTGGCTATTATCTGACTTGCTCGACGCATGTTTTTTCTTGCTCAACACATTTATCTGGGCTTGGATGATATTGGTGGTGCTTATTATGCTTATCCTCCCTGGATCCCTTTATCTGAAAGCCGGTCTCTTCTTTCTGGTGATGGGCCTTGACATACCACCATGGTACACTCGGATTTTTATGGTGGCATCCTCTTGTTGTGGGTTGATGGTTTTTTTCGGTAGGTTTGCCCCATTTATAATTGAAGCTCACTATAGGGGATTCACGGAAAATTCCTTGTTCTCAAACCTTCAAAGGAAACGCCTTCTAATGCTAGAACGTTTGACGACGAACGCTCTTGGACAATAATTGAGTGATCGGCTCTAAACCAGATTTGCCGACATAACATTGGCAAGTGTGGGAGGTTTAGTGTGGTTACTTCGTTATCTGTTTTTACCCTAAGGGTAGTTTAATGTCATTACTGTTATTTGGGTTTCCCTTATTTATTCTATGTAATCTTGCTTTGTTTTGATGTTAGACCAGACTACAAGGATAAACTCTTTTTCTTCTCTCGCTTCTCACTTCCAGATCTATAGCTAACATTGTCATACTAGAATTTAATTACCACCAAGTCCATGTTTGAAAAAATAATTCCCACCAGGTCAAATTTGGTTTTTTTCCTTCCTTTTTTTTTTTTTTTTTTCAAAGAGCCTAAACTCAAAATGCCTAAACCCTAAACCCAAAAAGTGTAACCCCAAAATACTATACCCTAAACCTAAATGGAGTGGGTAAAATCTGATTACCCTACTACTTGGCATATCACGTGCCTGTGGCAGTCACCACGAGAGGGTGAATAGCTCGGCACCACATAGGGAGTCCGTGAGCCCTGTGCCGAACTAGACTGACCTTAAATAAGGTCAGAAGGATAAAGTGTGTTAATACATCAGGATGCCCTAGCTCGGCATGGGACATAAAGGGATGCCCCCGATATGGCCGAGCTAGGTAGGCTACGAATATAGCTTAAGCAGCATTCTGGAATACGCAATTCGGCTCGGCATGATGAGCTGAGCTATGTACGAGCTATTCCGAGCTACTTGGGAGCACGGCACCACCACGAGTAAGGTGGTAAGGCATTCCAGAATATTCTACAGCGGATCCTTATGAGATAAGGAGCAATCCCATAAAACAGGGGACTGATATGGGAAGTCCTAACATGATTAGAAGTGTACCTCATATAGGAAAGAATCCTACATGGAAAGAAAGACTACTGCAAGACAAGATCTTGCAGTAGTTGGAAGCATATGCCTAACAGAAAAGTCCTATTAGGAAAAGGATTCCTAAACCTAGTAGGAAACAGGGGTCACGAGATGCCTAAATCGACAAAGCTGTCAATACCTATAAATACAAGACCATACCCATGAACAAAGGTACGCTGTGAAACCCATTTGATACGCATTGTGGTTTGAATTCTCCAGTACGTGATACTAACTTAGGCATCGGAGGGCCTTTGCCGACGAGAGGCAAAGGTGCTCTAACCCTCTTCCTATCTTGCAGATTCAGGATTGGGTTAAGGAAGCACGTGATCCAGGGCTACGTGGATTTTATCCCCTTACAAGAGCCTAAGCCTAAAATAACCATACTTTACTCCAAAGTGCCTAAAACAAGAGTTTCTAAACCCAAAAGCGTCTAGATTTGTGTTTAGGAATAATGCGCTTGGTTGTTTCGGTTTCTTAGAAAAATCTTGACCTAGTGGAAATTAAGTTTCAACCCCTTGAGCTGGTGGAAATTAAAACCTCAAAATGTGACTTAGAAGTAATTTTCCGTATTTCTAATTATCTAATTTACAATTTAAAAATGTTAAGGTCACATCCAAGTTTTCATCCATTCTTACATCCCTCGCACAAGTGGTGTGACCCTCTAAATAGTTTTGTGAATTAAATTTGAATGTGGTGCTAGCATTGTTCTTTCTAGTTTACCCACACAAAAAACAAGAAGAAGAAGATGGGAGGCACAGACGCACAGTGGTAGAAATTTCTCATATCGGCAGTTGATTCTTCAGGCTGGTCTCACTGGTTGAAGAAAGATTAATCATATGCCAGCCTATGAAATTGACACTTAAAAGATGCAACTTTTATTTTGTTGGTTTGTTTTTCCATCCACTAGTAGTATTTTACCATTTAGCTATGGACAATGTGGTTCCTGTAGTTAAATTATTTGTCTAGGTCACCTGCATTTCTTGCATGCTTTTTCCAGCTTGGTTGGTGAGTATCCGATGTTTGTACGCCTTTTGTTCTATCCTATTGATCGGTCTCTTCTAAAATGGGGGTTGTTGCTGTCCCTTTGGGGATAGCATGGGTGCTGGGCCGATCACGGGTCCTAAAAAATAAATGTACAATCCTCATCACGAATTAAGTACGTGTAGTAACTAGTAACCATCATACTAACCTCTATTATCATTTCAAATCAAGTAGTTTTGACTACAATGTATGGAAACAAATTCCCAGCAGACAATTAATAAGAAATAAAATTTTCTCTCTATATACAGCAATACTTCATATCAAAGACTGCAACAAATGTAATGAGTTTCAGATCCTTGTGCACAACCCCTTCTGGGAACTCAGAGGATACATCAAGGTTAAATAGGTCGCTCGAGCCACCTCGAGAGACCGCTCGAGCAAGCCATGCTAGGTCAAAAAAGTCTATATAAAGCATGCTATTCATTCTTATCATTAAAAACCCTAGTAGCCACATCGTTTCTAGAGAGAAAAAGTTCGTGAGAGCAGGAGAAACACTTGTGGGTTATTTCATTGAGAGATTTGATGAGGTCTTAGATCTATATGCTTACAGAATATCTCTCAAGGTAGATTGTTCATCTTCTACATCACTTGAAGGTCTTTGATGGAGTTCAAAGGCGATTGGAGATTGGTCTAAAGGAGGAGTCCTACGTACGTAGATCAAGGATTCGAGAGTCGAGTCTGGAGGAGCATCTATTAGAGCTGTTCATGAGGAGTCAACAAAGAAGTTCTTAGCCAATATTGAAAGAGTTCATAGTGTGGTTGTAAGAAACTCTTTGTTTCCGCTCTTTGTGTATAGTGCTCTCTTCTCCTGTGGTTTTTTCCTTGCTTGGGGTTTTTTCACATATATCTATGTGTTATACTTGCTATGTTTAATTATTGCATTTACTATCTTGCATAATCACATAGATTAGGGATTAATTATGATAATCGGTTTAGTTAATTTATTCACCATAATAGTAAATCAAGAGGCGATCTAATTTTTATTTTTTAATCGTTAGCTCGAAAAAGCAACGCTCCCTTTTGGTTGGCAATCCCATTTGACAAATTACACATTTACTTGTATCCCTTATTTATCGAGTTGTAATTTTCTATTTTCCTAAGTGTAGCAAGTCTGCATAGGATTGAGAGGGAGGAATCTTTGTTTGTATTTGAGTGACAGTAATTAGAATGACCGAAGGCAAAACGTTCAAAGGGTCAATATCAGTTGAGCATGATGCGGATCAAAAAGTTAATCGGGTAGAATTGTTCTGAAAACAATCGATCGGAATTGCATGTTTACCACAAATATAAAAACATGCTTCTCTTTATTCTACGGTTATCGAAGCAACCGAGAAATATTAGAGCCGTGAATTTTTGAACCTAGAAAAACCCTAGAGCAATGAGAGTTTGAATCTTGAAGCAAAAACAAGATTCATGGGTCGTTGATCTCATTCATTAACTTTGAGAGGTTTCAACATCATTGAATCATCAACATCGAGTTCTTCTGGTGGATTTATGGAAGAAATTTTTTGAAGGCTCGAGGAATCAAGGCATTGGCAATCAAATACTTGTTGCGGTGAACGAGGATTCGACATTCAGTCTTTAGTCAATTGTGAGAATTCTCAATTATGAGTTAAGGTCGTTTGTAATTGCCTTTGTAGTGTCTGATTCCTTCCCATGGTTTTTGTCCATTTAGGGTTTTTCCACTTGTATCTTGTGTTTTGTCATGTTCTACATTCCTATTTCTTGCTTATTGAAATTTCAATTGGCATCAGAGCCGGATGCTCATACTGACTTTGAGAATTTTTTTGACGAGGGGGTCTTTTTTTTTTTTTGTTATTATTTGCTAGTATGGATTTATCAAAAAGAAAGCAATTTTATATTTAAACCTCCAATATTTTATAACTCAAAATTCGTAGCATGTGCTACATACATGTTTTTCGGAATTAATATTGCTAAATCTAACTATAAGAGTATAGGTGATTTTTTTTTTGAGGTTGAGACTAATCAAGTTAATGATTTAGAAAGTGGGGATAAATATGATACATAAGGCATGGCTTTGAGTTTGAAAAACGTTAAATGTTCTTTTAATGCAAAAACTAGTTTAGGATTAGTTACCAAGTTAAAATAGTGGGAGAAAGAGAAAGTTAAAACCTTATATAAACTTGATATACTTAAACGTGAACATATTATTCTTGAAAAGAATATGCATACCCTTAATGAGGCTTATAAGTTTCTTAAATCAAAAGTAGCAAAATTGCAAGTTGAACTTGACAAGACTAGTGCTACTTTTATGAAATTGAACACAGGTACACAAGTGTAACAAACCGTATTTTTATGCATTATTCCTGAAATAACATTGGAGAAATGTGAGAAAATGAAAATAGATTAACGAGGGGTTAATGTGGAGTTAGAAAATGCACTTGGGTGTCTTTATAATGCATTAGAAATGTGAGGGGTGTATGTGTAATATGGGGGTGTGTACATACACTTTAGTCAGGGCATTTTTTTTCTTCAAAAAATCACTCTCTCTCCCTCATAAGGGCCGGCCATCTCTCCCCTTGTTCTCTCTCTCTCTAAAACTCTTCAAAACCCCTCACCAAATCCACCCTCCACACTCAAATACTTCAACATCCAACCAAAGATTCATCTTCTACCCGTGATTTGGAGTCCGGTTCTCCGTGGTTTCGCTTGGAGCTAGCATTTTTCGGTTTGGGAGCTTCAAGAGCCAGGGTTTTCCATTTTCTACCCATTTCAAGCTCAATCTTTAAGGTAGGGAACACATTTCTACTTCCTCTAGCTGTATCTAGTTGATTTGTTGCATATATTTTGCTCTTGACTTGAAATTTCTAGTAAATCTTCCTTTCCACCATAAAAATTGGGTTTCCCAATCTATGAATTTTGGTGTTTAATCACTCAATTGATACATGATTGATCCTCCTCCATGTTTGGTTGTTGTTTGGAACCTTTAATTTGAGCTTAAATCAAAATATTTGTACTTGGGTTGAAATTTCCCCCTTTGGAAAAATCTGTCAAGTTTCCTTCAATATCTATCTCCTTTGTCTGGACAAGGGTTTGGTTGGTCCAGACAAGCCATCTGTTAGATTTCTTTCATAATCTGTCCCCTTTGTCCGGACCATAGTGGGCTTGGTCCCGACAAAGCAATCAGTTTACGCATAAAAAATTTATTTTGATTCGGTTTGTTCCTTGATACTTGGTTAGTCCCCGTTTGCTCATATCATCGTGTAGATGACTTCAAATCTTGGGATAACCTACAAATTGAGTTTGTTGTCTTTAAAATGAGATTTTGACACATTAAATGGTTGGACACGTACAATATGAAATGGACACGCACCACATTGGATCGTCTTCACACTTTTGATGAAAGTTGTGACGATTGGAAAGAAATACGATCCTTGAAAGTGTTTCAATGAATCAATTGTATTAAATGGATTTTTGAGAATGATGATTAAGAATACCAGGGCCACCGTTCGGTGCATCCCTGGCCATGGGTGCACGGAGCACACGAAATCCGGCAGAGGTGAACGGTGCCCACGAAATCCGGAACGGGTGCACAGAGCCCATGAAATTTGGTAGAGGGATTAATTCTCTATTAAAAACAAATGGATACTTTTATGAAATGTTGAAAATGAAGTGATTCATAACCACTATGGTGTTTTTATGAAAATTGGATACATGGACACAATTTTGGACACACGACACGATTTGGTAACAGTTAAGAGGAATATGATGGACACCTGGGTTATCATTGGACACGTGGATACTTTGTCGTCACTTAACACTTGTTTTAGCTTCCTATATCATGCATTGCTCATTTCACTCTAGTCATTTCATACTCCGGTGTACTTATCATCTTTATACGTCTAGCGTTAGTAGAATGGTTTTCCTACTGGGCTAGTGAGCTCACCCTATCATTTTTAGGTACTCGGCAAGACACATGAATTGGATGCTTGGAGTGTGGCATGGCATGAAGCTCATTTACTCATGAAGTTTTTTTATCCTCTCCATACTAAGTATATTTTTGGGAGATGATCACGTAACTTCTATTTCTTCAATCTTTTGACAAATTTGATATATGTAATAACTTTAAATATTTTTGATACTAGTACTTGGGTAGGGGTACCCTTCGGTAAGAGACACGTGGAACTTATGTTTGGAAGTTGTATATTTGACTTTGAATTTTCTATGGAGATATGCATGACTTTGACCTATCCTACGATGATAACACTTTGTATTTAGGATATTAAAATTGAGGGCGTGACAACTTGGTATCTGAGCAAAGGTTCGAAAACTTAGAGACCGTGGGGAGACTTAGAGTCTTGGAGCTTAAACCATTGCATCTTCTTTTCATGAAAAACACGTTTTCTCATTCATTGTGTGCTTGTATGACATTCCTGAATGTGACATCAATACATCATGGTACTTAAGAGGTTTAAATAAAGCATTGAGTTGTTGCACGTGTTGGAGAAAGCGTTGGAGGCTTGGGCCATAGTTTGAGATAATGTTGGTTATTAATGGCTTTTTTTTCCTTATCTTCATATAAAATCATGTGGCCGAGGAGAGTTGCTAGACGTGTTAGGGTAGCTAACCGTGGGAGAGGCCCTGGTCGTGGTAGCAATGAGCGGGGGGAGGATGACGTTAGTCAACATGGTGACCATTCGGGGGGGTCAAGATGAGAGGCGTGAGGAAGAGGTGCAACAACTGGGAAGGAAAAACCCACCAAACCCACTCATGACTGACTTCATGGCGGCGCTTGCGCCGCACAATCTCTTGGCTCAAACGCCTAAGGAAGTGGTTAGGGAATTTCATCGGTTGGACCCTCATAAGTTTGACGGGCTAAATGGTGATCCGTTGGTCGCTAACCATTGGTTATCAAAAGTTCGAAAGCTGTTCGACATGGTTGATATTACCGAGGATAACTTGAGAGTTCGTCTTGTGGCTTGTCAACTTACCGGGGAAGCTAACGAGTGGTGGGAATCGGTTCCTGCAGAACGGAGAGATGCAAGGAGAGCGGATAAGGCGGCATGAAATGTGAATGAACCAGACGTCGAGAACCTAACTTGGGCCAAATTCGAGGTAAAATTTGAAGATCAATATATCCCGGCTTCTTATAAAGAACAACTTAGGGAGGACCGGTATATGGAGGAATAATATATCCCGGCTTCTTATAAAGAACAACTTAGGGAGCAATTTGAGAAGCTTGAGCAAGGCACGATGACCATTTCGGAGTACACTATGAAATTTCAATCTATGTCTGGTTTCATACTGGAACTAATGAGTATAGAGGAGAGAAAATGCAAGAGGTTTATGAAGGGTTTAGACCCATCGATTAAGAAGTACATTATGAGTAGCAAACTTGAGAGGTTCTTAGACACAGAGGAGCCAGATAGGAGATTGAAGGGCCAGGAGGGTGACCAAAAGAGTGTGAAGGCAAGGGAGCCTAGGCTGCCGACTACTACCATGAGCACACCGACAGAGAGTTATGCAAACAAAAATAGGAAAAGGATGTGGGATTCGTTTCAGTCTACGCTGAGTCGTTCCAGTTTCAGAACCTACTTTTTCCGGGTTTGGGGAAAATTCTTCGAGGCCGCCGATTGGAGTGGATAAAATCCAATTACCCACGAAAATAATAAAACAGGTGAGCTGTGTTGATCATGAATAAGGTCAAGACAATAAACCAGGTACCAAGTGAAGGTGTACTAGCTCGGCAGTAACCACTAAGGGACGTCTTGGGACATAGCCCAACTAGTTAAGCTACAAATATAGCTAAGGCAGCATTATGGGACAACATGATTCAGTTCAGTTCAGCTTGGTAAGTGTAAACTGAGTCTTGTACAGTAAACATCGAGCTATGCAGAAGCACGGCTAGGACCTCCTTAAGAGTATAGGGCGGTGGGATGTTCTAGAAGATTTTGAGTCGGTCCCTTATATGATATGGAGCAATCCCATGATTAAAGGGATTGATATGAAGATTTCTAATGCAGCTAGAAATACACTCCAGAAAGGAAAGAAACCTATATGGAAAGGAATTCTATTACAAGAAGAGATCTTGCATGATTTGGCACCGCTACACCTAATAGCAAGAGTTCTATTAGGAAAGGTTTCCTAATGAAAATAGGAAACTAGGGCAACATAATGTCTTGATCAATAAGACACCCACACCTATAAATATATCATCATACCCATGAAGAAAGGTACACTGTAACACTTAGTTGTACATATTGTCTCTTTGCTTAATTAGTAATCCTTGTACTAACTTAAGTATTGGATGGCCTTTGTTGACGAGAGGAAAAGGTGCTCTAACCCTTGTCTATTTTGCAGAATTAGGGTTCTGGCAAGGAAGCACGTGATCAACTTAAAACTCTTCCACCGCCGCCGCATGTTTAGATTTCGGGTGCTTGTTTCGGGTGTGGCGGGTTTGGCTACATAGCAAGGTTTTGTCCGCCGAGGGGAAGTACTCATAGTGAGTCCGGTTCAGTTTAGCAGCTGAGGCCGGGGCTGGGGTTTGGTCGACAACAGCAGAGGGGTAGTCAGAGTCAGCCACACTTTCTTCAGACCACTTCTGTTCAGGGGTCACGAGTTGAGCGGGGAGCGAGTTCATCCACGCTAGTGCAGACTACACCGAGTCGGGTTTTCACTGTTTCTGCAGTTGCACCACCGCCACCACCACCACCTCATACTACTTCTCAGACGCCAAAGGCATTAGTTATGAGGGGTTCATTTCTTTTATTTAACTCTTTTGCAAAAGTTTTATTTGATTCGGGAGCATCACATTCTTTTGTAACTGCATCATTTGTACATGCTTTAGAATTGGAGTCTGAGGAGCTTAGTCCGCCGTTGTTTGTGGATACGCCATTGGTGGTAGAACTCTGTTAGACCGTATTTGCCGGGGTTGTGAGTTGGTTATTCAGGATCGCCATTTTGTGTTCGACTTCATTGTTTTTGGTATGATAGGGTTCGACCTCGTTCTGGGAATGGATTGGCTATCGACTTTCTATGCGAAAATTGATTGCTTTCAGCGTCAGGTTAGGGTTTGTCCATCATAGGGTGATTGTTTTCAATTTTTCGGGAAACGTCGGCAATCGTTGGAGCCGTACTTGTGTGAGCCACGAGAAAGGGAATTGATCGCTTGCCTCTTAGATAGTTTGATGCTAGATAAGGATATGTCTACATATAAGAAGTTACTGCAGCTTGTTTGTGACTTTCCAGACTTTTTTTAGGAGGAGTTACCGGGCTTGCCTCCCAAGCGGAAGGTTGAGTGTACTATAGATTTAATTCCGGGCATCGCACCTATTTCTATGCCTCCTTATCATTTTGCACCGGCCGAGTTGTTGAAAACACAATTACAAGAGTTGCAAGATTTGGGGTTTATTCGTCCAAGTACTTTGCCATGGGGAGCTCCAGCTCTTTTCGCTCAAAAGAAGGACGGGTCGCTTCGTTTGTGTTAGACTACCGTAAGCTTGACTGGGTCATGATTAAGAATAAGTATCCGATGCCTAGAATTGACGACTTGTTTGATCAACTCTGAGGTGCCACTTGCTTTTCTAAGATCGATTTGAGGTCAGGTTATCACCAATTGAGAGTTCGGCGAGAGGATATTCCTAAAATCGCTTTTCGTACTTGATATGGCCATTATGAGTTCGTGATCATGCCATTTGGCTTAACCAATGCTCCTGCTACTTTCATGGACCTTATGAACCGCATCTTTCGTGTTTATCTTGATCGATTTGTGGTAGTCTTTGTTGATGACATCTTTGTTTACTCACCTTCTGAGGAAGATCACCAATCTCACCTTTCCATTGTGCTTGAAACCTTGAGAGAGCATCGTTTGTACGCCAAGCTCAGTAAGTGCGAGTTTTGGTTGGCCGAGGTGAAGTTTTTGGTTCACGTGGTATCGAGGGAAGAGGTGTCCATTGATTCGAGTAAGATTGAGTCAGTTTTGAATTGGTAGCATCCGAAAAGTGTGTTTGAGATTCGAAGCTTCTTGGGTTTGGCCGGGTATTATCGTCGGTTTGTACTCGATTTCTCACGTTTAGCGGCACCTATGACTAAATTGACACGGAAGGGGACTCGGTTTGTTTGGGACAATAAATGTGAAGCGAAATTTGAAGAGTTGAAGAAGCGGTTGTGTAGACACCCCAAAATGAGACGTTTATGTACATTTTTATCCCCGATGATGAAAGGAAATACCTGAAAAGCCTCTCGGATTGAAATTCTTCAAGTCAACAAAGTCAATAGTGCCGCACGGCACTCATCTCTCACGCACGAAGCTTCAAACAATCACGCACGGCAGCTTTTGAATTTTGGCGGTCAGGTGTGCCGTACGGCACAGTTGGTGTACCGTACGGTACAGTTTGTGCGTCGTACTGTGCCGTACGGTACTGTCATGCATAAACCGACTTTCAGCCCATTTTGTTGACTTTGGCAGCCCTCCTTCATCATGATTTCGTGCAAGGATTAGAGGCTACCTCCTAGCCATCATCACCATGTGTGGGCACCAAGCAAACTTGGGAGCCAAGTTCTCCTCTCGCCTATAAATCCCGGTCGAGTTCAACGGAAATAAGATGGAAAAATTGGGGAAGGAAAACCATGAAAAACCCCTCTCAAACTCTATCCTAATTCTACCTTCAACCAAAACTACCTATTGCTAATACTCTCAAAGTTCCAGAAACCATTTCCATATTCTCAAAACAAACCCAGTTGCAACCCGTAACCGTTACTCTGTTATCAGTCCCAAAGCCGTGAGGTTACCATTCAAAATTTGATCAAGTTTTGGTCGTCAATCATCATAGCCACAGTATCAAAGTGAAGTTGGAGTCAAGAGGAAGTCCAAGCTACGTTCAAAAGATCAAGAAGGAATTTCAATCTGTGAGTTTCCCGCCGGAGGTACGATCCCGTTTCGCCAAACTTCTTAGCTTTGGTATCCTGAGGGGAGGGGTACCAAGTGTGGAATGATCTTCCATATCATCTCCACATTTGGTATGCCCATGTTACATCAAAAATCAGTTTGATTCGTGATCTCCTGGTTGCGTCATACGGTGAATTTTACGCATCGTATGGAGCAACCTAATGAGGAGGAACAATTTCTATTCAAACATATCATCTTCCAGTTCAAAGTAATTAGTTTTGATCAAGTTTTCATGCCTTGAATGTGCCTACATTTCATTCTTTTCAAAAAATCAAATATCAAACTGTTTGTGAAGTAAACAGTACCGCACGACACTCCTTCTGTACCGCACGGTACACTTGGAAAATCAAAATTTTTAAATCATTTTCCAGTAACAGTAGGGTTATTTCTTGTTGGTTTCTTGGTTATTATTGCTGTTTTTAGTCATATATAATTGTTTATTGTTTATTTACTCAAAGTTCGGCAATAAAATGTTTTCTATATATCCCACAAATGTTTAGTAAAGACCGATTTTTAATCGGGCGAACGGGGTGCATTAAAACCCTTCCCCGTTCGTAACCTGGCTCCCGAATCCAAAACGAATCTCTGGTTTTCAAACTTATTTTCAACCGCGAGAGTTATACCATTTTTCAAATCGTTTTCAAAACGGTTTCTCGGGTCCTAAACCATTTTCCAAAAACCAGGGTGGCGACTCCCATTTTCAAATCGAAAACCAACCGGTGGAAATCGACCGTCCACAGGTTGACTAGTGCACCTATTTTAATTGTGCCTGAGCGTGGAGGTGGTTACTCCGTGTATTGTGATGCTTCGCGGGAAGGACTTGGGTGCGTGTTGATGCAACGGGATAAAGTGGTAGTGTACGGGTCACGTCAATTGAAGGATCATGAGCGTAACTATCCGACACACGATTTGGAACTTGCGGCCATAATTTTTGCTTTGAAAAGCTGGAGATATTAACTCTACGGTGAGAAATTTGAAGTGTTTTTTTATCGTAAGAGTCTAAAATATCTATTTTCACAAAAAGAGCTTAATTTGAGACAACGTCGTTGGATGGAGCATATGGAGGACTATGAGTTCATACTTCAATATCACCCGGGGAAGGCGAATGTGGTAGCGGACGCATTGAGTAAAAAACCGACACATTTAGCAAGTTTGGCGATAGAGGAGTGGAATATGATGAAGGAGTTGGGTTTCTATGCGTTATATTTCGAGGAGGTCCGTGAGGGAGTTACTTTGTGTAATCTAATTGTCCGTTCGACTTTATCGACTCTGGTTATCGAGGCTCAACAAGGAGATGAGGAAGTGGAAGGATTTCGAACCAAGTTTCTTAGAGGAGAAGCTTCGAGTGGGTGGATGATACATGCTGATCAAAGAATTCGTTTCCAAGGGAAGTTATTCGCACCAAGTTTGTGTCGGGATGAGATTTTGCGAGAGTTTCACCATTCACCTTTAGCCTTGCATCTGGGTGAGACGAAAATGTATCACGACTTGCATAGACAATTTTGGTGGCCGGGGATAAAAAGGGACGTGGCAACTTTTGTGTCCAAGTGTTTGACGTGTCAACAAGTGAAAGCGGAACACCAACGACTGGCGGGCGAGTTACAACCTTTACCGGTAGCCAAGTGAAAATGGGAGAATGTGATGATGAATTTTGTTACGGGTTTGCTGAGGTCACCGAAGGGGCACAATGCTATTTGGGTTATAGTGGACCGATTGATGAAGAGCGTGCAGTTCTTGCCGACTCAAGTTACCGATTTGATAGAAACACTTAGCCGTTTGTACATCCATGGGATTATCCGATTGCATGGGATTCCGGTGTCCATTGTGTCCTATAGAGATTCACGTTTTATGGTACATTTTTTACAAAGCTTGCAAGCCGCGCTTGGCAAGAACTTGTTGTTTAATACCGCTTATCATCCTTAAACCGATGGTCAATCCGAGAGAACAATAAAGATTCTAGAAGATATGCTTCGGGCTTGCGTGTTGGATTTTCAAGGTAATTGGGAGGATCATCTATCGTTAGTCGAATTCGCATACAACAATAGTTTTCAATCGAGTATCGGGATAGCGCCGTATGAAGCCTTGTATGGGAGGCCGTGTTGATCACCCGTGTGTTGGACCGATTTGGGAGAAGCGACGTTAGTGGGGCCCAAATTGGTAACCAAAACCGCTGAGACAATGATATTTATTTGCAAGAGGCTTAAAGCCGTGCAGGAGGCAACAATTGAGAAAGTTAAAGTGATTCGCCAACATTTGTTGACCGCTCAAAGTCGCCAAAAGAGTTATGCCGATCGACGTAGATGACCGTTATCATTTGATATGGGGAATCACGTGTTTCTCAAGATTTCACCGCGTCGGGGTTTGACTCGTTTTGGGCATGGGGGTAAGTTATCTTCACGTTACATTGGGCTGTTTGACATCATTGAGAAGATCGAGGAAGTTGCGTATCAATTAGCATTACCACCTAGGCTATCAGGTATTCACGATGTGTTTCACGTGTCCATGTTGAAGAAGTAGAAACCAGATCCATCACATGTGTTAGAGTGGTCCAAAATTGGGCTTGAAGTCGATGCGTCTTATGGGGAGAAACCGATACGGGTTATAGATTCACGGGAGAAAACACTAAGGGGCAAAACCATTCGACTAGTGCGAGTTTTATGGAACAATTTCGGTAGCGAGGAGTTGAAGTGGGAAAGGGAGGATGAGATGAAAGAGAAACACCGGGAGTTGTTTTCCGTTTGATCCACGTGATTTTGCATTTTTAGAGCTTATAAAGTTGAATACATATTGCATGTCATGCATGAGCATGTATTTCAAATTTTGAGGAAATTTTTTTTCTTAGGAGGGTAGGATGTAAGAACCCGTATTTTTAAGCATTATTCCGGAAATAACTTTGGGAAATGTGAGGAAATGAAAATAGATTAAAGAGGGGTTAATGTGGAGTTAGAGAATGCACTTGGGTGTCTTTATAATGTATTAGAAACATGAGAGGTGTATGTGTAATATGGGGGTGTGCATATGCACTTTAGTCAAGGTATTTGTTTTCAAAAAATCACTCTTTCTCTCCCTCATAAGGACCGGCCATCTCTCCCCTTGTTCTCTCTCTCTAAAACTCTTCAAAACCCCTCAACAAATCCACCCTCCACACTCAAATACTTCAACATCCAACCAAAGATTCATCTTCTACGCGTCATTTGGAGTCCGGTTCTCTGTGGTTTCGCTTGGAGCTAGCATTTCTCCATTTCGGAGCTTCAAGAGCAAGGATTTTCCATTTTCTACCCATTTCAAGCTCAATCTTTGAGGTAGGGACACATTTCTACTTCCTCTAATTGTATCTAGTTGATTTGTTGCATATATTTTGCTCTTGACTTGAAATTTCTAGTAAATCTTCCTTTCCACCATAAAAATTGGGTTTCCCACTAAGTGGGTGCTTGATCTATGAATTTTGGTGCTTAATCACTCAATTGATACATGATTGATCCTTCCTCCATCTTTGGTTGTTGTTTGGAACCTTTAATTTGAGCTTAAATCATCATATTTGCACTTGGGTTGAAATCCCCTCCCTTTGGGAAAAATCTGTCAAGTTTCCTTCAAAATCTGTTTCCTTTGTCCGAACGAGGGTTTGGTTGGTCCGGACAAGCCGTCTGTTAGATTTCCTTTGCAATCTGTCCCCTTTGTCCTGACCTTAATGGGCTTGGTCCGGACAAAGCCATCAATTTACTCATGAAAATTTTATTTTGTTTCGATTTGTTCCTTGATGCTTGGTTAGTCCCCGTTTGCTCATATCATCGTGTATATAACTTCAAATCTTGGGATAACCCACAAATTGAGTTTGTTGTCTTTAGAATGAGATTTTGACACGTTAAATGGTTGGACATGTCACAATACGAAATAGACACACACCACATTGGGTCGTCTTGATACTTTTGATGAAAGTTGTGACGACTGGAAAGAAATACGATCCTTGAAAGTGTTTCGATGAATGAATTGTATTAAATGAATTTTTGAGAATGATGATTATGAATACTAGCGTCATCGTTCGGTGCGTCCTTGGCCATGGGTGCACGGAGCTCACGAAATCCAGCAGGGGTGAACGGATCCCACAAAATCTGGTAGGGGTGCACGGAGCCCACGAAATCCGGTAGAGGGAATAATTCCCTATTAAAAACAAATGGATACTTTTATGAAATGTAGGAAATGAAGTGCTTGATAACCACAACGGTGTTTTTATGAAAATTGGACACTTGGACACAATTTCGGACACACGACACGATTTGGTAACGGTTAAGAAGAATATGATGGACATTTGGGTTATCATTGGACACGTGGATACTTTGTCGTCACTTAACACTTATTTTAGCTTCCTATATCATGCATTGCTCATTTCACTCTAGTCATTTCATACTCCGGTGTACTTGTCATCTTTATACATCTAGCGTTAGTAGAATGGTTTTCCTACTGGGCTAGTGAGCTCACCTTATCATTTTTAGGTACTCGACAAGGCACATGAATTGGATACTTGGAGTGTGGATGCATGGCATGAAGCTCATTTACTCATGAAGTTACTTATCCTCTCCATATTAAGTATACATTTTTGGGAGATGGTCATGTAACTTCTATTTCTTCAATCTTTTGACAAATTTGATATATGTAATAACTTTAAATATTTTTGATACTAGTACATGGGTAGGGGTACCCTTTAGTGAGAGACACGTGGAAGTTATATTTGGAAGTTGTATATTTGACTTTGACATTTCTATGGAGATATGCATGACTTTGACCTATTCTACATGGATAACGCTTTGTATTTAGGATATTAAAATTGAGGGCGTGACAACAAGCCTTGAATGAAGTGTTAAATATTCAAAAGTGTTTTTCAAAGAGAGAAGGTCTGGGATATATGGGAGAAGCTTCAACACCTAAGGTGGAAGAAAAAAATGGATTCTATCTAGCCAAATAGAAATGCTCCCATTACTCCCATGGCCAATAAAGCCAAGTTGCATATGAAAGAGAATAATGTCAAACAGGGGATCCGGGGGCTACTGTGCATCCCCATGTTGTGTAGCCCCATGACGGTGTCGTATCGACATCTTTCTGACAATCGGAAACGTTCATCGAGTAGAGCTCGTCGAGTAGTACGAGTGTACCAAAAATCAACTTGATCAGATATTGTTAAGTGCATCATCGAAACAAAAAAACCTTGACAAAGAATAGGTTCAGTGGTTTTGATCCAGTGTTTGTGTCCATGTGTGTTCCAATTCTTTTTAAGGCATTTGTGTTCCGATGACGCACTTAGCGATATTCGATCAAGTTGATTTTAGGTACTCTTTAGTATTCAACGAGCTCTACGTGGTGAACGGCTTCGATCATTGGAAAGATGCCAAAGCGACTGCACAGTGGGGCACTACATGGTGCTGTAACGACCAATTTTTTGAAAGCAAATACTTTGAGAAAATGATTGAACATGCCACCACCAAGTGGAGGTAATTTTTTCTAAATTTATGCCAACTTGCCATTATTGTGGTGTTAAAGGTCACATTAGACCTCGTTGTAGGAAGTTGCATGCTCCAATTACTTTCTACATGGACTTGGCAAATTCTCATGGTCCTGACAAGCATGTGCCTACTTGTCATAATTGTGGAGTGATTGGCCATATAAGACCACGTTGCACAAAATTACACACGAATTGTCTTTCACATGCATGTGAGAAAACGAATTTGCATAAAAATACCCAATTTTTATCCACTTGTCATTTTCGTGAGGTGAAAAGTCATATTCGGTCAAATTGCTTTAAACTCCATAGGCACCCTAAACACAATGTATCAATGTTTTAGTTGTGGTTGGGATCAAATCCAAATGCATAGACATAATGTGACCTCACATAAAAAGAAAAATACTAATGTGAACCCTAAACATGTGCTTAAAATTGTTAAAAAGGTTGAGGAGGTCAAGACTAGAGTTATTTGGGTAAAAAAGTCGAACACAGTACCCGTTGAGGATTTGCCTCCCAACTATCTTGATGATATTGGATCATCTAGAGTTGATCTTGCCTATTAAGACTTGGGGGTGATTTGGCTAATTTGAAAAAACTAGTTTTTTGGTTGTCTTTATTCAATTTTTTTTTTTTGCATTTGTTAGTTTTGCGTTAAGATTTTGTGATTTCTGGATTTATCTCGTCGAGACGAATCCAAAGAGTATAAAATTATGGTCAAAAGTAATAATTTTTTGAATAAAGCCGAAAATAATCCAAAATAGCTGAAAATAAACTAGTTTTTTGGATTATTTTCCGTCTTTATTCACAAAACTTTAAGTTTGGTTAATAATTTTATACTTTTTAGATTCATCTCGTCGAGACAAGCCAAGAAACCACAAAAAATCGACCGAAAACTAACAAATGCAAATTTTTTTTTGAATATGGACAAAACGAAAAAAATAAACAAATCAATTTTTTCAAATTAGCCAAATCACCCCTTGGTTTTGCTTCCATAATCTGGATTGGTTTTCTTTGCTTATCTTAGACCTAGAGTTAAAAAAACTGGTGTTCTAAAGGCGCCGAGTGGGCGAGGAGTGAGGTTCAGTCTTTAGAACTCAGTAGTCGGTACTTTTTTCTTTTTGGTTGGAGAAGCTGTTAGTACTCTTTAAACTCGGTTCCTCTTTTTTTTTTTTGGGCTGAATAAACACAGCTTTTGGGCATCTTATTTATTATCTTTGACTCCTTTTAAAAAATTATACTCCCTCTCTCTGTTCCAAAATAAGTCCACAAGTATGAAATGCGTGCCACTTTTCAAATAAAAAAATTAAGTACTTCAATTTATCAATTTTCGAAACACGATACATGAAAATATTTAATTTTTTAATTTAAAAAATGGAAAGAGAGGGAGCGGGACACTTCTTTTGTAATGAAGCGAGTACAATTCTAGCCTTTTGGACAACAACAGGTCTTTGGCATCTTATTTATCGTCTCTGACGACTTTTAAAAAATTATTGTCTCTGACCTTTTTTAAAATTACAATTCCAGCCTTTTGAACCACAGCTCTCTAATTTCTCTAACCATTGCAGAGAAAGCCTCCTACATCTGCAAAAAGCACACTAACCTTGGCCCAAATGTTTTTTTTTCTTTTTACTTTTGAAATTCGGGACTACTTTAGAAATCGAAGGAGTGTACAAATATAGAGTAATTTTAAGAATTTTAAAAGAAATCCAACTCGAAAAAAGAAGAAGAAAGAAATCCAACATGCAGGAAAAGGTGTCAATCGTTTGTAACTTTTTCATAATTCTGATCAATATATAGTTTTTTTACTTTCACTCATCGACTGACCTCAACACTGATATAATTCAACATGCAGGAAAAGATTCGCCGCCTACCGTGAGTGTTGTAGGATTTATCGACGTCTTTGTCCCAGAATAAAACGGCTAGAACTACACACAGCTGGAAAAGAGGAGCCTCCTCCATCAATACGGGATTGAATAGAGCAAATCAATTCTACATGGATTCTGTAACTCCAAGCAATAAACCAGAATTTGAATTGAGGTTGAATGCCCAATGAATTCTGCCATTTATCTTCACATCATGGGGAGATTACATGTTGTAATAATCAGCAATAATGACAACATTGAGGTCTATAAAATCAGCGATTCGGTCATTAAGTGAGACGATAAGTGTTGTGAAATTTTAATGTACTCGCAAGTGCACAAATCGGATTGATAGAATAATTATGCAAGTGCGAGGTCAAACCCATAGGGACTTGTAAATTTTTGATAGAAAAACCAAATAATTCAAAATTGATTAAACCCTAACCTAGTTCCAAAAAGTGTGATTGATTTGGAAGATAAAATTAAACAAATAATGACAAAAGAAGCAACTAAATTATCGCGCAAGAAAAATAGTATAGATTTACGGTTGGAAAAATTAACTAAGGTTTCGAAATTCACACCCATAAATATATCAATTAATCTTATGCAATGATTTTTCCTATGATTGTACACAATGATTTTAGAAGCTAATCTTAACCACCGTGGATAATATTATAATACACACTTTTTCTTTTTAACGAAAATATGTTCTCGCTCTGCTTCAAAAGTTTAAGCCAAAATCATCCATTGTATCCGTGAAAACAAGTCACAATGGATACCCCGTACTTAAATATCAATTTTAATACACCAAGCAATTTGATTATTATGCAGATATCAAATCATGGAAAAAATTCATACATACCGATTGAATCCATATCCGAGTTTCATGCATAATAATTAATTGAGTCGAGAACAATAGACATTTAAACGCGAGTAGGAAAAATCACATGCATAAAATCAATTAACAATATTTATGAGGTTTCATCCTCAACCCTAGTTTTAAAGTTTAGCTTAGCATAAATAAAAATAAAGCCTTACAAAAACCTCCTTTGCTCATCTTATTCTCCAACCGTGATACCACAATGATCTCCCTTTTATTCCGTCCGCCGCTGTGGCTGTGCGCCTTAGTCCAAGCCGTACTCCTGTTGCGTGATCCCTTCCAGAAGCCCTGACTTCTCCTATTTATATTATGACTACCAAGAGCCTTGCCTTGTTGAATGAAGAATTCTTTTTAGAAAGACTATCCAATTTTATTTGACCAACCATTCCCGTGCAAAAAACCTTCTAAATATTAAGTGCCATTGCACTTCTTTGCAAACTCACACATGCACCTCTCGAGATTCTTACTGAATGCATTGAAAATTCTAAATTGAGAGAATTAGATTCCTTAAACATTTTTCAACTGCCAATCGTAGCTGGACCCCACCACTTGATAAATTTGTGATCACGGATTTTGCGCTTCTTAAATCTAACGGCCAAAATATAACTTATTATCGTCTTTTTCCTGCAAATTAATAATTTAATGTGAATTACCAAATAGGTAACAATAATATCTGATTGAGTACTTTAAAGGACTAACAATATGTGATAAAGGGCTTTTATGTGTCAATATTTTGGGCTTATCAATAAGAAATCCCATTTTACATCACATGAGAGGGATTGAAGTTTTTACTTTCAAGGAATAACTAAAGAACTAATTTTTCTTTTGAATTTAAATTGTTCCTTTCATAATTTATGGATTCGATTAACAAGAAAACGCTTATATATTTTCATAAGAATTCTCCGATGCACCCAAAAAAAAATCATATTCTAAAAGCGATGCAAATGTACTACTTTTTCACGAACACAACTAAATAATCATTCCTCAAAGAATTCACATTCCTTTTCATAATTGGATCGTCACAATCTTAACAATAGAAAATGTTGGAAAAATACGGCAATAGCAAATTTCAAAGAACAATTCTCATTGAACAAGACATGAACAGATCACAAACTGAAATTGAACGATAAATATCGAAACATAAATACAAATAGTGGATTGAAAACGAACAGAGTCCTGTGACACCATAGTCTTTTTAACAAAGATACGCCGCCTACCATGAGTGTTGTAGAATTTGTCGACGTCTTTGTCCCAGGATAAAACGGCTAGTGTTGGAAAAAATACAGTGGCAATCCGAATTCAAAAGAACAATTCCTCGGATATATAATACATGAACAGAATACAACGAAACAGAAATAAACTTGACAGAAACTAAAAAGAAATACAGAATTGAAATTGAGATACAAACAGTGGAGTGAAAAAGCCAAGTCGTGTGTAACACACTCTCCTTAACAAAGATTCGCCGCCTACCGTAGGTGTTGTAGGTTGAATCGACGTCTTCGTCCCAGGATACAACGGCAAGAACCACGGCCAACAGAACACCGTTGTTGACTGCCTTGGCGAACTGAAACAACGTCTACCTCTCTCTCACAAAGACGAATTTCTGGAGTATTTGTGGTGCTCGAATTTCTGATGTCAAACCAAAAGGCAGAGCTATCAATTTATAGCTGTAGGAGGAGCCGAGAACTTCAATTCGATACGAACTCAAATTCTGCCAATGAATTGTGCAATCCAATTCTGATTCTGAAACCCCTGCCCTTAATCCTAATTTGAATGGGACTACAATTCTGCCATTTATCTCCATATTCATGAGGGAGTTACCCATCGATAATTGCATAACGTGTTGAATCCGTGGGGTGGTCTCGGTTGCCCCGGGAGACCCTCCGAGTGCCCCGGTTTCATTCACAAAATTCCAACAGCTAGAACTACACACAGTCAGAACACCTCTCCATCGGTTCCCTTGGCAAACTAACTTGCATTTGCCTCTCTCTCTCTCTCTCAAAGAACGAATTTCAGAGCTTGTATGTGATATACGAATTTTTTGATGATAAAAACGAAGGCTGAAGCTGCCTTTAAATAGGTCAAGGAGGAGCCTCCTCCATCAATACGGGATTGAATAGAGCAAATCAATTCTGCATGGGTTCTGTAACTTAAAGCAATAAACTGGAATTTGAACTGAGGTTGAATGCCCAATGAATTCTGCCATTTAGCTTCACATCATGGGGAGATTACAGGTTGTGCCGTAATAACAAGCCATAAACACGTGTAATAACCAGTTTCGTAGATCCTTTTGGTTGCCTCGATAGACCCTCCGAACGCCCGGCCCGTTTCATTCACATCGAATTTTCAATAGAAAACACTTGTTTTTTACTTGTTTTCTTTGGTGTACCGCATTTTTCAAAAGAGGTCAGGAAGGATTCTCGATAATTTACCTTGTAAAATTTACTCCTTCCATCCCTCTTTTGTGGATGTTAAAAAATGTACTTCCGTAGAACGTTTTTATTTATTTTTTTTTTTGCATCTACTTTAATTTGGTATAAAAAAAGAATTATATAAAGAAATATGTTTTTCAGAGGTTTGAAATTATACAGTATTCCGATATGGATCACTTAAAAAAGGACGGAGGAAGTATTAATTTTTGACAGATCGGTTGGAATTTATATTGTGTTTTCATATGTCTGTCGGAGGCAATTTATTTACTGGAGTATATTATTGAGGACAAATTTGTTGTACATAAATGTTAAACTCTCTAAAAGAATCGAAAATATTGAGAAATTTATTGGCTCCCCACTCGAAGAGGCAGATGAGTGAAAAGAAAAGGTAGTGAGTTGAGGGTAATATCGAGGGTGTTTGGGTTAACTCTTTTTTGGCTTTTGATTTTTTGATTTTCTGTTTTTGCATGTTTGGCAACTCACCCCCAAAATGAAAATGAGTTATCAATTTTTGATGTTAGAGAAGAGAAGTAGGCTACAAGGAGCATTTTGACTTCTCATTTTTCACTTTTCCCATTTTGAATAAGAAAAAGACCTACAAAATGTATTCTGCATATTTCTTCCAAACATTCCTACCAAATTCAAAACACATTCTCACCATAATCCAAAAAGCTAAAATGTCAAAAACTTGAAAATGAAAATCTGAAAATGAGGCTCTCAAACACTCGGTCCTAAAAGAAAAGTTAAGGAAGTGCTTTTCTGATTTCTCTGAAGTCGAGTGCTACATTGGTAAGGGTATAAAAAAAAGCTGTATGCACTAGGCCCACTTATCATATGTTTCAGGAATAAAGGGGTGTTCCGATAAGGGTGTTTTTAAAATAAACTGGTTTTTACGGTTTTTTATGTCATGTATTGTGAGATAATAATCTGTTTCGGTTTTTGGAAAAAACTTTTGTTAGTGGAACACCCCTAATTGTTCGGTGGAGTTACATATCCATAAAATGTACCTAAAAAATTACTCAGAATTTGAAATCAATGAATCTGAGATATTAATTTCAAATTCCAGGCAATTTTTTGGGAAAACCTCATGGGTACTTAGCATTTTTCATAAGACTCCGTTTATTTGGATGTAAGCTACTTTTACAACTGAAAATATTTTCTATGAAAAACATTTTATGTGAAAAAACAAGTTTGACAATTATTTTCCGATGTTTGGGTGAATTCCAATTTTATTTTTACAAACCACTAGCTTTATCTACTTGGCCTTGTGTAGAACGTGGGGAGAGAGAGAGAGAGAGAGAGAGAGAGAGAGAAAGAGTCTTGCTGTGGAGAGAGAGAGAGCATCCTATTTTGCAATTCTAGTCATGTGGCTACGAGGCAATAACCAATCTGATAGAGATCGGGGAAAGGGAAGAGGTAATCATGTAAAGGGAGGGGACAGCATGTGGTACAGTGTCTGGAAAATACCTAACCTATTTTTTTAGGGTAAGTTTTTTTACAGCCAAGGCGCAAAAGATTTTCCAAAAAAAAATCATTTTTTTAATGATTTTCAATAACCAAACACCGGAAATTATGTACTCACTCCGTCCTACATTATTGGTTCTCTTTATTTTTTTGGACGTCTCAAAAAATTGTCTATAATTTTTAATTTATTAAGTTTTTTATATTCAATATACATCTTGTTTAATAGATCTCAATTAGTTTTATTAAAAAAAGTTGTTGAAATGACAAAAAAAAATTATAAACTATAAGAAATAAACAATTATTTGAAACATTAAAAGAGGTAAATAAGACAAACAATATAAGACGAAGAAAATAAAATATTTTTGCTGCAAATATTTTCTGTCCAAACAAATGGAGCCATTGTTTGGTGGAGCCATTGTTTGGTGGATGGTAGATGTTAAACTCTCTAAAAGAGTAGTCGAATTTGGCTTCCACTCGATCTCAAATTCCTACGCCAATGAGGGAAAGAGGTAGAGGAGTGAAAAGAAAAAGCGGTGAGTTGAGGGTAATATCGTACTAAGAGAAAAGTCAAGGAAGTGCTTTTTAGCCTTTTACGATTTCTTTGTACCATGTTGAGTGCTACATTGATATGGGTATGAAAAAACGTTATACGCACTGGGCCCACTTTTTTGTAGTGTGTTTGGTTTGGTAGTGTAGACCGTTCAATTCGACAATCAATAATGGCTTAGATATGTTTGTTAACTATTACCACCAAGAGTTAATTCTTACCACTAAAAGTGTGTTTGCAAATCTAAACAATCGATGGTCAAGATAGACGGTCTGAATGTGCCCTACAGAAAATGCCGTATAGGATTCCCGTGTCCATTCCACGCATAATTATTTAGTGGTTTCAAACATATATTGACTCATATTTCTTTTTAATTGCAATTACAATTAATCTGGTAACTCTATTAGGCTATATTTTTCTTAGTTTTGTTTGTACACCTTGAAGCTCTGTGTGTAATTTTGTTTCAATCGACTTATTTTCCTTCTCTTAACCTATATATAATATAAGTTAAAAGAAAAGGCAAAGAAAATTAAAAAGTAATTGTTGGACATAGAGGCATCATGTGACGGCGCTCCGTTGCTCCAAGACCACTGAAAATTTAAACTTTAGGCGGTTCGTAGCATTCTCCTTTTATGGCATCTTTTATTTCTTATTGCAAGGTGACTGGAAAATTGAAGAGTAGTTTTCCATTTTTGCAAGAAGTGTTAAAATGACTACAAATAATAAAAGTCATTAATGTATATGAGAAGATGACCTGTCTCGAAATTTGTGTTTTAGCCATTTTAGGACTTTTACTCTCTTCATCTTTTTTATAGTGTTTAACTTTCAATTTTGGATAATAAGTGTGTTTTGAAAAGTTAGTGGGTATATTCCCTATTTTGTCCTTAAAAGCCTTTTTGAAAAGTAAGTGGGTATTATTATACTGATAATGGTAAGTAGTAAAAAGTAGATGTAAAAACTGTAATAGTTAATGTGAGGAATAAGTTGGAGTTAGGAAACTACACACTTAAAAAAGTACAGAGGGAGTAACACTTTTAGAAAAATAAAAAACCACCCCTTTATAGCGGGGTGTTACCTTGCATTTTGCCGTAATAGAACTAATATTCATTACTAAAAATTTGCAAATAAACAAATTGGATATGATCCTGTCTTAAAATTATTTTTCTTAACATTATAGTTACTAAACTAAATATTTATTACAAACACTTTTGAAAAAAAGAAAAGAAAAAGAACAAGTACATAAAACAAATTCCACTTGGGCAAGCTACATAACAACTACAACATAAAGGGTAAATTGGCCATTCGCACCATATTATATATATAGGTTTGGCTTCTTATCCGGACTTTTGATCCAAAATTTTTTTTGACGATCCGATCCGTCTAATATGTTCAGAAGGTGTTTTCAAGAGTCCTCGCGGAAAATCTTAAAAAAAAAATACCAGGAAGGGCTTGATCCAAACAGTTTTCGCAAAAATATATAAATACAGTTTTTGCGAAAACTGTTTGCATCAAGCCCTTCCCGGTATTTTTTTTTTGAAGATTTTCCGCTAGGACCTTTGAAAACACCTTCTGAACACATTGGACGGATCGGATTTTCCAAAACAAATTTGCAACTAAAAAAAAACCATTTTTTTTAATTTCCGGGAGGTGTGGATAAGAAGATTTCCGTTTATATATACACACACACACACACACCAATGTTCCCATCCACTACTCTTACCATTCACACTTTTCATTTTCCGATCAAATTTTTGATGATCATATCCGTCCAATGTGTTTAAAACGTGTTTTTAAGGGTCCCCACAAAAAATCATAAAAAAATAAATACCAGGAAGGGCTTCATCCAGGCGGTTTTCGATAAAACTGTATTTAATCGAAAACTGCTCGAATGAAGCCCTTCCCGGTATTTTTTTTTTTTTTTTTGATTTCTCGTGGAGACCCTTAAAAACACGTTTTAAACACATTGAACGGATCCGATCATCAAAATTTGATCGGGAAATGCCTTGTCCGGACAATCCCGGACTGTAGCTGTCCTGGATGAGAACCGGACTCATATACACCAATGTTCCCATCCACTACTCTAACCATCCACACCATCCACACTTTTCATTTTCTGATCAAATTTTGATGATCGGATCCGTCCAATGTGTTTAAAACTTGTTTTTAAGGGTCCCAACTAGAAATCATCAAAAAAAAAAAAATACCGGGAAGGGCTTCATCCGGGAGGTTTTCGATAAAATTGTATTTAATCGAAAACTGCTCGGATGAAGCCCTTCCCAGTATTTTTTTTTTTATGATTTCTCGTGGGGACCCTTAAAAACACGTTTTAAACACATTGGATGGATCCGATCATCAAAATTTGATCGGAAAATGCCTCGTCCGGACAATCCCGGATTGTAGCTATCCCAGATGAGAACCGGACTATATATATATATATTTCATCGTCTCCTATACTAATGATCCTGCTCCCCTTTTTCACGCGCTTCCATGCACCCTGTACAATGTGTTAGTTTCGACCGACAAACCTCTTGGAATTACCAGTAGGTCACTCATCCTTGCATTACTCCAGGATGAGCACGCTTGAAGTTTCAAAAAGCTTCAATGCCTAAAAGACTTTAAAAGGTCTTGTATAAAATAGGGTCTATTATATACTGGACAATATTAAACTTTGCATTCACCGAGCGATGTGGGACCCTTAACCATCCTATCGGATGTCTACCGCTACTCTCTACCAGAGCCCGGCTCTTGCGTAGCTATGGGGCTTCACACCATATCTACCCTTTAATAATCCCTTCAAACGAACTCGCTTGCTAAACAAGCTGTTATGGTATAGTGGTGTGTTCTGCCATAATTTCAGTAGGTCATTATTTTCATTTTCATGCTAACCTAGGCATGTTGTATAAAAATATTTGTTTAAAAAAGAAAAAGGAAAAAAAGGGAGGTACGAATTATTAGTATGGAACTTAATTTTTCCCTGTGCTCCAAAGTAACATTGCTGTTTTTTTTTTTTTTTTCCCTTCCCTCAGCATGATAAGTCGTTGTTAGTGAGGTTCGAACACCTGTCAAATGAGCTGTGATGCCATTATGCTCTCGCTCCTTTTAATCCTTGTAACCTTTACATTGATTAATAAATTTCCTTTTCACTGTTCCAAAAAAACCATAATATACATGAGAGTATATGATGTCTACCACTTTATTAACTTCACTGTCATTGGATACTTGTTGGACCCGAACTACTGAATCCTGAGAGAACAAAGGAATACTCCAATTTAATAGCTTGTACGGATCAATTACTTAAGGAGGCCCTCCCCACATGATACGATCACTCCCGTCTCCCTGTGTTAACTCATTATAAAACCTTCCCTCCCACTCGTTATGCTTTAAGTATCACCAGGTGTTCAGAACCATAAGGCAGTTCCGGCACTAAATGGCACAGAGATTGAAGCTGGCTGCTGAAAGAGCAGATATCAATGGCTTGTACGAGTCAACCAAGGAGGACCCTAATGTTTTGGATCGTATAGATGCTATACGTTTTGTTGATACTCCTCTACATACAGCCACTTCAGCAGGACATATTGATTTCGCTATAGAAATCTTGAGATTGATGCCATCGTTTGGAATGAAGCTAAACCCAAATGGGCAAAGCTCATTGCACTTGGCTTTGATAAATGAGAAGTTTGAGACGGTAAAAGGGCTCATAAACTTTGACAAGAAGCTCATACGGGTCAAAGGAAGGGAGGGGATCACTCCTTTGCATTTCATTGCCCATAAAGACATTTATGGTGATATGGTTGGCCACATTAATGCCAACCAACAACAAAGAGTGGTCGATCGACAACAACAAGTGGCTGATCCACAACAAAGAGGGGCCGATCAACAACAAAGAGTGGCTGATGGTTGCAGTAATATTATTGCCGGTCAACTACAAGGATTGGTCAATCAACAACAAAGAGGGGATGATGGTCGCATTAATATTATTTCCGATCAACAACAAAGAGTGGCCGATGGTAGCATTAATATTATTGCCGATCACCAACAAGGAGTGGCCGATCAAGAACAAAGACGCCTCAATATTTTGGCGGAATTCCTGTTTGCTTGCCCGAATTCAATTGAGGACCTAACAAATCAAGATGAGACTGCTCTGCATATTGCCGTGAAAACCAAGAATGAAATAGCTGTACAAGTCATATTGGGATGTATTTGTAGAATTGAAAGAAGAAGAGTGCTGGCCTACAAAGATGAGAAAGAGAGCACTGCTTTGGATGTGGCGGTGTCCACCTCACAACCCGAGGTATGGGGTCTATCCTCTTGATTTCACTCTTTTAATTTGATTATATAACCTTATATACCGTATTACATGTACAAGAACGGCTGGTAGTCTTGGAGGAATTTTCTCGGGAAAATACGAAATGGAACTTGTATGTGGATGGTTGTGTGATCGCATTGTTGACATGGTGATGGTATAATAGTCTACCTGTAATTTTTGCGTTTGACATATTTAGCCACTTTACTCCATTGTTCAAGCTTCCAAATCTCTACAAATTAGAAATTCACTATGTTATTAAGTCCATCGTCTAGAGCTTTCAAATCTATAAAATGAATTTCATAGATTTTATAAATTACTGATTTTTCCGTTTCTGATGCAGATTGCACGTAGTTTACGCAGTGCACGAGTTTCTTCTGGGTTGCGTGCGTGGTTTGTGAGTATTTTACGCGGTGCAGGAGCTTTAAAAAGTTCATCCCCTGACCCTAGTCTTGCTGAATTTTTAAATTCGCCGGAAAGAGTTTCGGAAATACTCTTTAAACAGATGTTTCATATGAATAGAGCAGTGTCAATGGAGTTGCGTAATATTGGACTGGTGGTAGCCGTGCTAATTGCAACGGCAACCTACCAAGCTGCACTTAGCCCCCCTGGAGGGATAGGCGATGATGCCCTTATAAAAGCCCTTACAAATGGCACAAATATCAACGGCACGGTTTCGTCCACCAACAACCTGTTCGCAGCTAACACCAGTTCTATTAACGCCACCTCGTTCACTCCCACTCACGAGTTCAAATTACTTGTGATTAGGGATGAACTTGTCTTCCTCCTACTTTATGGATCGAACACATTTGCCTTTGTTTTTTCGATGCTGATGATGATGTTTCTCCTCCCATTTAAACCCTTTGGTATACTGCATGTCGCTCTCTTCTGTATGATGTGCAGCTATGGAGTTTTACTTTTCCTCGTATCAGCATAACTGGGTCTTCCGATAGCATTCAGCGTTTATGGGGTGCTGATTTATTTAATGGTTGCAATTACTATTTTCAATAGCAAGGGAAATAAACGCCTTCAGATGCTAGAACGTCTGATGATGAACAATGTGGAGCAATAATTGAGTGATTGGCCCTAAACTAGATGAGCGCTAGTAGCCAAACATAACACCGGCAAGTGTGAGACATTGTGTGGTTATTTTGTTAGTTCATATTTTTTACGGTAAGTGTAGTTTAATGTCGTTATTGTTGTTTGGGTTTTCCTTGAATATTCTATGTAATCTTGTTTTTTTATATTAGACCGGACTATTGGACTAAACGTTTTTTCTTCTCTCGCTTCTCACTTGCTTGCGAATCTGTAGCTAACATGGGTGGTGCTAGCACTTTTTTTTTTTTTTTTTTTCATTTCTCTTTTGGCAAAAATGGAATGATTTTATTCATCTAAATAGTTTTATTTATTTATTTATTTTAAAAGAGCCAATTTCATTTAATTCCAAAGCCTGAAGGCATTATTACAATGATTTAATCGCAAGACATAGGAATGAACCAAAATTACTAAAATTAAGAACTAGACATTGACACATACTGCAGAAGCACATCAGTAGTTAGGTCGGGCGTAAAGCCTAGTCTAAGACATGGTATTAGAGATACGCACTTTTTTTGCTTTTGTTTTTGAGAAGCATGAAATTCTCAACTCAAATTAGAGTAAGCACAGAGAAAATCGGTAGTTATCAACCCACAAGGAGTGAGAAATTCCGACGAAGAGGAGCCCACAGTGAGACTTAGATATGTGAGAGAGAAATACCCCATGAGGGCGGATTCGAAATCACAATGTTGGGCACACCAATTAATAGCGAGGGCTCTTTCAAAACAGTCATCATGCCATCTTATCCGTTTAAAGATGTTTTTTCGTAGGCAAAAGAATTTTATAAATCACAAGTAAATGAGATCGATTACAATAATGATTGGATAAAAGTATAAATGTATCACAACCTAAATCATACATCCTAACCAGAGGCGGCTCTACATAGCATACTTTTAAATCTCGGCTGATACGTACCGTATCGGCCGGTTCGTACCGGTATTTGAAGGCTCCGATACTGATATAGACCGATATAGCGGTGGGAAGGAAAATCGCACCCTGTATCGCCCGGTTCCCGGTACGTCTCGGTGTCTCGGCCGATTCGGATGCTGTCTCGGCCGGTTCGAAAAAAAAAAAAAAA
>CM037159.1:31132836-31167836 GCA_020921065.1 Vaccinium darrowii
CTCTCTCTTTCCTCTGCCTACGCACATGACATGCACCGTATTACCCACTCTCTCTCTCTCTCTCTCCCCTCTGCCTACGCACATGACATGCAACACTCAACACACATATCCTGACACAATTAACACACTCTCTCTCTCTCTCTCTCTCTCCCCCCCTTTTATTTTTGAAACTTTAAATATTTATAACTTTTAATTTGTATATCCGATTTTGAAAAAAATATATTTTTAGAACCTACTCGACGAGATTTATTAAACGAGATCCATTGTGAATATGAAATTATGCATACAAAAAAAATTATTTTTTGCGGGTGTGAATTTGTGTGCTATTTGAGAGATGTGAATTGTTCAAAAGGGTAGTGAATTCTTCCATTTTGAAATATGTGAATTTTGCATTTGAGGGCTAGGAATTCCTTTTTTTTTTTGGGAGTGAATTGTGTATTTTGGGAAGTAAGTTGCAATGTGCGAATTCTGCATTTAAGAGTTGTGAATTCTTCTAGTTGGAGGGTGTGAATTCTACATTTGAGGGCTGTGAATTTTTTCTTTTTGGGGTGTGAATTATGTTTTTGGAGAGTGAGTTGTGATGTGTGAATTCTTCCATTTGAGAGGTTTGAATTCTTTCATTTTAGAGGATGTGAATTGTTCAGAATGATTGTGAATTCTTAATTGATGGGTATAAAATAACTTTTTTTATATGTACAAAATTTCACATTCAAAATGGATCTTGTTTTAAAGATCTTATCAAGTAGATTTCAAATATATAATTTTTACAAAAAAATAATTTCTATAACAAAAGTTATTTTATTTTAAAATCAAAAATAAAAAAATTTAAAGTATGTAGTAGAATTGATTGCACAGCACTAGAGATGAAGAAAGAGATTTGGGGTTTGACGTATACTACTAGAAAGAGAAAGAGAGAGAGTGTAAAAAAACAATGATGACGTACAGTAATTGATTGCACTGGGAGCCGAAATATGTGTGTGTGAGAGAGAGAGAAAGTAATGATGACGCACGCAACAGTGGAGAGAGAAATAATTTTGATACGCTCGTGAAAGGGCTTGAATGAACAGAGATAGACATGCGGTGGGTTTATATGGAAGAAGAGCTACAAAAGTGGGCCAGCCAATCACAAACCCAAAACTTTACTACGTGGCAAGATTACATCCATGTTCTGCAGGCAGTGGACTGTAGAACCAATTATTGTTAACGTTAGTCACGGACAGGTATGGCCCCCAAAAGGAAAGTGAACGGTTGGGGAAAGCAATAATACACTATGATATCTGAACAATAATAGAAGTACCTTGGCCATGTACAGAAAATAAGGAGAACATTAAATTAACATCAAAAAAATTCAATGGCAATAATGCCCCACATTTGAAATAATGCTAAAGGACAACAAGAACAGATCCACTGAAAATAACTATTATGAAGAAGGGCAAAAAGGCCATAAAAAGAAAAAACGAAAGAGGATGGGAGTTTTTCCTTTTATTATAGGTAGGATTTAACACTTGCTATGGTCAATGTGGTTCCTGTATAGTTTGATTAGGTTTGTCTAGGGTATCTGCATTTCTTGTCTTATCTTTGCAATTCGGATTGCTTTTCAAAAATAAACCCTTTTAAACAAGTTTAAAAAATTGACTCTTCCACCTGTTTTTCAGTTCTGACTTGTCCTCCACCTTTCAAAGAAAAGTGTACTCCATACATACACTTTGACTGCAAAACCCAACAAGTGGGCCCCCCACTTTTCCTCCTGCCTCTCTCTGTGCAAAACTGGGCAGTGGCCCCAGTCCAAAAGCCAATAATGACGCGTTGCTCTCTCTCTCTCTCTCTCTCACTCTCTCTGCGCAAAATTCAGCCGAAATGGACCCACATGCTACTGCTACAGTATGCATCCGATCACAAAAGTTCTTTTTGAGAACAAAAAATTATTTTCCAGTTCAAATCCGAACAAGTGTATTTTCAAAGATTTAACATCTAATGACTAATGATGAACAATGTTGGGCAATAATTGAGTGATCGGCTCTAAATCAGATGTGCCAGTAGCCAAACATATGACACTATCAACTGTGAGACATTGAATAGATATTGAAACTAATCTTGAGATTGAAGCCATCATTAGGTAGGAAGCTAAACCCCTAAGGGCTAAGCTTCTTGCTCCGGGAGCTTTGATAAATGAGAAGTTAGAGACGGTAAAACGACTCATAAAGTTTGACAAGGAGCTCATACGGGTCAAAGGAAGGGAGGGGGCCAATCCTTTTCATTTGATTGCCGAAAAAGCCAATAATGGTGATTAGGAGAGAATGGATGATACCGTTTGTCGAAATATCTCCTAAAACGAAACCGGCCTACAAACAGAGCGTTACGGTATACAGTGTGTTGTCGCAATAATTTTAAGTTATTATTTATTATTTTAATTTTTATGCTAGGCTAATGTGCAAGGTGATAAAAAAAAAAAAAAAAAAGGCTATATTGACACCATTTGTTGTACAGAAAAGTACATCACCTTGTGGTGGTTCAATTTTTGGGTTACACACAAATGATCGGAGCCGTTCAATTTGTTTAAAATATGTTTTTAATAATCTCACTAACAAATTAACTCATTCAAATAAATTGTTTGGCCAAAATAGGCCAAAGTCGGTTATGGTGTGGTATATGAAAATTGACTTTAATTATTCCAAACCCAACTGGAAAATCAAAGAGTCGCATAAAGTCACTCAATTTTTTATCCACTTTCAACCAATAAGAAAGTGGGTAATATTCACTCACTTTTACGTTCCATATGTGAGATAACAAAGTTGGGTGAGTTGTACTCTGGAGTTTGGATCACCTTATGTTATAACCATCTCACGTGAAGCAAAGTAAGACCGAAGAGGGTTTCACTTGACGATTCAAGCCATTTATCTTTTTAGGTCTCAAAGTGCTTATCCTCTGTCCAAAAAAATATAAAAAATAAAATTGATCGCATATCAACATCCACCTGAACGAACATTAATGTCCCAATTAATAGAAATGGTCAGCTGAAATTGACCGTATGTTAACTCTCACGATCACTGTGATCTAATCGTCTATGTATCTTATGAGTTATGACCAATGCAATTTCAGAAGATCGACCTCGCTAATGTCCGATCAATGTGATTTTATTCATCCATAATAAACACATTGAGGTCTATAAAATTTGCGATTCGGATCATTAAGTGAGACCATAAGAAATCCCATTAATTTTACATCACATGAGGGGTGTTTGATATTTCTAGTCAGTAGAATCAATTATTTTTACTTTCAAGGAATAATTGAAGAACTAATTTTTCTTTCGAATTTAAATTGTTCCTTTCATAATTTATCGATCCGATGCATCAAAACTCATATGTACATATATACATATATTCATATTCATATTTTAAGAGTGATGCATGGTACGTCTCTTTAGTGCTAGTAAATGGATTCTTTCATAAACACAAGTAAATTATCCTTCAACGTAGGCTTCACGTTCAATTTAATAATTAGATTGTCACAATCTTAAAACTAGAAAACAAAAGAACTTGTTTTCTTTGGTGTATGACATTAGTTAAAAGAGGTCAGGAAGGATTCGCAACAATTCACCGAGAAACAATTATTAATTTTGAGGGATCACGCTGGGAATTTTTATTGTTTTGATAAGTTTGTCTGAGGCCACTGAATTATGTTATTGTGGGCAATTTTTTTATATATATGTGAAAATTATAAGAGCGTCGAATATTGAGAAAGTGAGCTCAAATTCCTCTGCCAATGATAGAAGAAGTACTAATTTTTTGGATTTTGATGAACTGCTTGGGCCAATTGTATACCTTCCATAACGTTCTTAGGGCAGTCTTACATTTGATGGGTCAAATTAACAATTTAAGCACAATAGATATTTTACACATTGAGTGGGGTCAATTGACCCCACTTGCTTAGTGTGAACCACCCCTTGCCTTAGGCGCACCACGTGTCTAGATTCTATATGGTTACATTTAGGGAGGTTACTATAGCGGGTCGCCCACTTGTTCACCTCTTTCACTATGGTTATCACTCAACTTCTCGTTCAAAGGAATTTGGAGTGTCAACCACTTAACTATAGGTCACTCATGGAGAAATTTGAGGCAATCACTATCAAACATATCCATCGTGAAGCTAATCATTGTACGGATGCACTAACAAAGGATACTCCTTTTCCTGTTGGAGACTTTTAAATTTATCTTGTTATTCCTAGTTCTATTTCTAATTTCCCTCGAATTGTTTCTATATGAATTTAATTTTTAATGCACCTTTCATTATCAGAAAAATAAAAAATAAAAATACTCATCATTTTTTAATCTTATTTGGTTTTAGAAGTATTTTTCGAGAATATGAAATTATCATTTGAATGGTTCTAAAAAAGGTTTCTTTCTGGGGGAAAAAAATCTCGAAAAACAAGTTTCGAAACAGAGTCCTAGATTCCTCGCTATCTTTCATTTTGGAGACATTAAGAGAGTTTCAAGATCTATCAAGTCTTGCTGAAAATTCAACACCGTCCATGATTAAAAGAAGTAGGACCTCTTGGCAGAGACATGATCAAAGCGAGTCATTATGACAGATCCCTAACATTTGTCCTTTCAAATTGTCCGGATGTCATTACATAATTCTACTCGTACTGTTTACCGCTATGAACAAATCCATATTTACTTTGGTGGGACGGAGTTCTGCTTTCTTGAGTAGACATTTCAAGGAAAATTATTAGCTACATTTGTCACATCTACAAAATCTACTTTGCACCCTTCATCTGCCCACGTGTTGTAGCAAATTTGTCCACTTCTATGGTGCATATGGGGTGGTTAAAGTAGTGGTAACACTGGATAAGTATTCAATGACAATAAAGTTGTTGGCATTTATTATGGGCAACCGATTAGCCGTAAAAGTTGTCTTGGAGATGGAACAAGACAAGAAAATTAAACATAAAAGAGGAGAGAGAATAGGTTTCACCGGTCACTATACATAGAACACTGACTACACTCTGTATCCTATAGCGTATAGTTATATACGTCGGTCGGGTCGGGTCTTTCGGGTTTAAATTATCTCAACCCACTATCCGACCCGAAACTCGAAAATTTCACAACTGCAAACCCGTAATTCGACCGAAATATGCATCAAAACCGCCCAAAAGACATTGGGTCGGGTAGGTTGACCAGGTCTGTGCTCACCCCTGACCAATCCCACTATTCTCTCTCTCTCATCCATGTTTCTCTATTCGCCATCTTCTCTCACTGAACCCCCTATTCTCTCTGTCATCCATTTTCGCCATTCATTGTCTCTGTTACTCTGTGCGTGAAACTCCATGGCAAAAGCTCAATGTTCAGACATAGATCTAATATTTCCTCTCCAATGAACTCGTATTCGTTTTATACTAGAAAAGGCGATATTCAACAAGTGAGATTCATTTTGGAGAGAGCTCTTCATTTCCAGAGATCCCATATTTTTTTCTACGAAATAGCAGTTATAAATCTCTCCCTTTCTTTCTCCTTTCTCAAATCTGAGAACTGTGACCCACTTTTTTTCTTTTTTTTCTTTGGACCCGGCCAACCCGACCGACCCGATCTGATCAATCCGAAGCAGCATATCGTGCGGTTTCAAATGGTTGTTCGGTCGGTTTCGGGTCCAGTTTTTACCAACCCAAATAGTTCGGTTTGGGTGGCGGGTCGGCACGAAACCCGACCTGGCCTGACCCGTGCTCACCCCTACATATTTGAATCCTTGTATATAACCTTACGGGCCATTTGGATGGCGTATTGAGTTTGGAGGGATTAAATAGTCAAGGAGGATAAAATAGTCGGGGTGATTAAATAAGAATGGGGGACCCATATGGATGTGATAGTTAAGAATGAAGGATTAAATAGCCCATGATTTGGATGAGGGATAAAAAAGGAGGGATAAGAAGGGTGAATGATGTAAAATCATGTCAAAAGACAAATGTGCCCTTTCATATGCCCATATTAGATTATTAGTTAAATCAATTATATAATTTCAAATATAATCAAAACATGTAATTTTTAAAGTTTTTTTGTGGTATAAAAAAATGTGTAATACAAATTATCACATCAAAAAATGTGTAATAATTTTAAATATAATCATAAACTAGGGTGGTATTTAGCTTAAGTATTTGAAATTCAAAACATTTGGAACCGTGGTCATTAGTGCTAATCACACCCAAGGAGATCCAAACAGCAAAATCTCGAGACATCTATCTAAATGACACTGGCCAGCTACAAGGAAAAAATTATTTAAAATCATTTGGGAGCTACTTACTTAAATACTAGTAATGACTAGCTGAAGACTAGGACTTGGGTCGTCTTTGTGTATTGTTATTAATCCATGTTTAGTGATGGATGACTTTATTCCTGCCAAGCGGAAGTTTCGGCCCTACGCGTTGTGCCATGAAGCACACGTTTTTCTCTTTCCCTTTGATTGTATATGGAGAGGGAGAGGGTACGGTGTGATAGAAACAGAGAGAGAACAAGACAGAGAGAGAGTGATCACTCCCCGTACAAGCCTCTCTCTCTCATGGGATCCTTTTCGAAGTCTAAAAAGGAAGAACCGCTCAAGACGAACTACGGACCTGACATAGATGGAACTAATGAATTAATCCTGAAAAAACGAAGGAATATATACTAAAGAGTCCACCTCAGGTGAGCGCTATTTGTGAATTTAACTGTGCGTTTATTCTTTAGAGCCATAGTATATCCACACAAAAAATAAAGTTGATTGAATATCGATAGATATATAAAAAATTAAATTTTTCTTTATAAAATAGAGGGCCTCATTTTGTCTATAATTTTGAAGTTTGAACTGCCCATAACCGTCTATTTGATAAACAGAATTTAAAATTTCAATATTCCGATGTTTGATCAACCTGATTTTTGACATGCTTGGCTATACTCTATTATCTGCGCCATATAAAATGAATGGTTTCGATAACCGCAATAAAGTGAGGCCTAAAATGGGTTGAGGAAACCGTAGGTTTTCATCTGATGTGGAAAGAATTTACACTCACAAAATAAATACTCCATTATTTTTGTTCAAAAGACAAAAATACCAATAAATAGAGAATTTACAGTAACCATGAGATACTTCTAGCTCTAGACCATGATACGTAATATTTTCTCGAATTTTTTTTCCTTAATATTTTAGTACCGTACACTTCTATATTGACTATAAAGTAATATATACACGGTACTATAAACACTCTCAACGTTAGAGCATCTCCAACACTGCTAGGCAGAGTAGAGAGACGAAAGTGCTGAAAAAGTACAAATTTTATTTTGCCTATTCACTTTTTCACACCACCATTCCAACACAACTCTCTACTCTGGCTATTCATCCAAACTAACAAAACTAATTTTTGCCTCCAACCAATTTATTGCACCTAGAATTGAAGATTGAAAACCACTAGATCATTTTCCCCCAAACCCACTACTTCTTCCCCCACCCAGAAAAAGGGAAATGAAACCCAAAAATTTGGGGTGAAATTGCCAGGGGCTTGTCATTGAAGGTTCCCCTCCATTCCTGGACAGAACCATTCCCAGGGCTCGAAATCCTCCCTAGATTGAGTTCCCTCACACTGAATTTTCTGACATTGAAGATGTATCAAATACTAATGACCTTTATACCGAAGAAATGGTTTGTGAGTGCTTCTCTTTCGACCTCGACAAACTTGAAAAACTGAGAAGTGCGGCCATGGAAGACGGAGTTTTAGCCAAATGCTCTACCAAAAATTAAATGGGCTGATAGCCATGGCAGAGGAGGAGGTGGTTTGATAGCCATGGCAGAGGAGAGTGAGGTTTGATTTCACAATCTACTGAAGTCAATAGACGTCGTAATCCTGCAAAACATGGGTCCCGTAATCAGGCCCGGCCCTGAGCTTTTCGTGGCCCCAGACGAGAATGTGAGATCGGGCCCTGTGTTTTTCCTAAAAGACAAAAGTTAGAGAACCAAAATTAACTTCAAATGATAGATACTTTGTTCTATACTTTGTTTTTGTTTTTGTAGTTTGTGTAGTTTGATAAAATATAGTTTTCAGTTGTAATTGTTTATTGTTATTGCAACGATCAAAAAATAATTGAAATTGACACGAACATTTTATGGATACGCACAAAGTTATTTATTTATTTTTTTCCTAATAATGACACCGACCAAATATTTTTGAGAAAGTTGACAAACAATATGGATGCAATGGAAGTATATATTCACAATTGAATTCTTATAATATGGTAGTTTTGAACTTAGAACAATGGTGATATCCTTAATCGCACATTTGAAAGACGTTCGAGGTAATGTAAGCTAGAAACTTAATGAAACAACCTTTCGAAAAATTAAATTAATTAATACCAATATTTTCTACCAAAAGAGTGTACCCAAGTTAAAATAAGTGGATATTTGCCAAATATGAAATATTTTAGTATCTATTTCGACTATTTTAGCCAAGAGGTATATAAAATTAAATAATTTAACCAAACCACAAAGAAAAAAAACTATAAATACATTTAATAAAAGAAACCCCTCTAACCTTTTACACTGGAAAATCTGATGGGAAGAGGGGAAAAAAAAAAAGGAATAGAAGGAAAAGCCATGAAAAAAAAAGAAAGAAAGGAAGAGAAGTTAAAGCAAACTAGTAACATATGGAACAAAAAAAAGAGGCCTTCTTGTAAGAATCGAACCTAGGCATAATCCCTGGAAGGAGGGAGCTTTTCCGCTAAGCCACATACTACTGTTGTTGTAGTTGCGCTGCATCAATTTTTTATTACATCCTAACACATATATATCTAGTTGGGGCCTCTATTTTGGGCCAAATGTTGGGGGCCCCAGACCCGGGCCTACTGGGCCAATGCCCAGGGCCGGGCCTGCCCGTAATCCGGCGAACCATGGGGACTTGAAATCGAAGATTATTTCATGAGGATTTGCTGTTGAGTTTTTGATAGCCTTGACAGAGAAGAGAGTGAGAGAGAGAAAGGGTAGAGAAGAGAGGTGAGAGGGAAGAGGGAGAGGAAAGCAGAGAAGAGAGGCAAGGGAAGATGGCTCGCCTGTAGTAGCTAGGCGGGAAGGGTATAGGCAGAGTAAAGAGGCAAGTAGCTAGCCTCTTGGAGGGGTGAAAATTGGTTTTGGCTCTCTACAATAGCTAAGAGAGCTCAAGTAGAGAGCCTCTTGGAGATGCTCTTAGAATCTACTCCAATATATGCTCAAGTGAAAAACGACAAGTTGCTCAAATATAATCAACGTTAGAATCTACTATGGGACTATGTGAACCGTGGTCATTAATTATTGGTAGTCACACCAAAGGGCATCCAAATAGTAAATTTGGAGATACCAATCTAGACGGTACTGGCCAGGTACGAGAAAATTTAAGGGCTGTTAAAAATCATTTGGGAGCGACTAAAATAATGACTGGCTGAAGACTAGGACTTTGGGTCGTCTTCGTTTATTACTCCATATAACTTTCCTCCCACTCTGATCAAAAAACAAAACAAAAAAAACCTTTCCTCCCACTCGTTATGCTTTAGTATCACCTGCGTTCAGAACCATAAGGGATAATCCTGTTTGAGCTCGGGTACTAAATGGCACCGCGAATTATCCGGATTCAACAGAGCTTGAAAGTGGCTGCCGAAGCTGCAGATATCAATGGCTTGTACGGCTCAATCAAGGAAGACCCTCATGTTTTGGATCGTATAGATGCTATACCTTTTGTTGATACTCCTCTACATATAGCCGCCTCAGCAGGACATACTGATTTCGCAATAGAAATCTTGAGATTGAAGCCATCGTTTGGTAGGAAGCTAAACCCAGATGGGCTAAGCTCCTTGCACCTGGCTTTGATAAGTGACAAGTTTGAGACGGTAAAACGACTCATAGACTTTGGCAAGGAGCTTATACGGGTCAAAGGAAAGGAGGGGATCACTCCTTTGCATTTCATTGCCAAAAAAGACATTAATGCCGAGCAACAACACAGAGAGGAAGATCCTCGCCTTAATATTTTGGCGGAATTTCTGCTCGCTTGCCCAGATTCAATTGAGGATCTGACAATTCGAAATGAGACTGTTCTGCATATTGCCGTGAAAACCAAGAATCAAGGAGCTGTAGAAGTCATATTGGGATGTATTCGCAGAATGAACAAGAAAAGAGTGTTGGCCAACAAAGATATGGAAGGAAACACTGCTTTGCATATTGCAGTGAACAATAAACAGCCGGAGGTATGGGGTCTATCCCTCTTGATTTTCACTTTTTTGATTATATAACATTTTATGCTATCAAAAGTTTACAAGAATGGAATTTGTGTGCCTTATTACATGTACACAAAACGCTGGTAGTTTTGGAGAAATTTTCTCAAGAAAATATGTAATCGGAACTTGCACATGCATGGTTTTGAGTGAGGAGAAAGACATTGTTGACATGGTGATTGTATAATACTCTATCAGTATTTTGCGTTTAACAGAGTTAACCAATTCACTTCATTGTCCAGGCTTCCAAATCTTTTCAAAGAAATTCATTTTGTCAAATAAGTTGACTCCATTGCTTAGGCTTCCAAATCTATAGAAAGAAATTCATTAGGTTAATAAATTAGAAATTAAGTTATTTCCACGGCCGATGTAAACAAACGTTTCCTCCGAATAGCTTACATTGCTCCACGTGTCCATGGTCTACCATTTGGGTTTGGACACATGGTGCAACGCAATCGATCGATTTGGAGGAAACTTTTGTTTTTACCGGTGGTGGAAATAACTTATTCTCAATAAATTACTTATTTATCTGTATTTCTTATGCAGATGGTGAAGTTATTAGTTACAGGATTCTTAGCGTACATCAATGAAAAGAATTCAGAGGGCAAGACTGCACTTGACATCGCTCTATCACTTGGAACTGATGAAGCTGCTAGAATCATAGAGAGTAGTTTAAGCGGCGCAGGAGCTTTAGAAAGTTCATCGCTCGACTATAGTCTTGCTAGATTTGACTTGAATGTGGCTTTGATGGTGGCTGCTAAAAAAGGAGATATCAATGGCTTGTACGGGTTACTTGAGAGGGCCCCTAAAGTTTTGGATGATATAGATGCTCTACCTTTTGTTGATACTCCTCTACATACAGCCGCCTCAGCGGGACATACTGATTTTGCCATAGAAATCTTGAGATTGATGCCATCGTTTGGTAGGAAGCTAAACCCAAGAGGGGAGAGCTCCTTGCACTTGGCTTTGATAAATAAGAAGTTTGAGATGGTAAAACGGCTCATAAAGTTTGACAAGGAGCTTATACGGGTCAAAGGAAGGGAGAGGACCACTCCTTTGCATGTCCTTGTCAATAATGACATTTATGGTGATCAAGCCGATGAAGAACAAAGAGTGACCGATGAACAAGAAAGAGTGGCCGATGATCGCATTAATATTTGGTTTGAATTCCTATTTGGTTGGCGAAATTCAATTGAAGACCAAACAATTCGAGATGACCCCATCAATGCCGATCAACAACAAAGAGGGACCGATGAACAACAAAGAGTGGCTGATGAAGAACAAAGAGTGACCGATGAACAAAAAAGAGTGGTCGATGATCGCACTAAGAGTTGGTTTGAATTCCTATTTGGTTGGCGAAATTCAATTGAAGACCAAACAATTCGAGATGACCCCATCAATGCCGATCAACAACAAAGAGTGGCCGATGTTCGCATTAAAATTTTGGTGGATCGAGATGACCCCATCAATGCCGATCAACAACAAAGAGGGACCGATGAACAACAAAGAGCACTGCCGAATATGGAACAAGTAAGAGTGGCCGTTGAACAAGAAAGATTGGCCAATGATCGCATTGATATTTTGGCGGAATTCCTATTTGCTTGCCCAAATTCAGTTGAAGACCTCACCATTCAAGATGAGACCGCTTTGCATATTGCTGTGAAATCCAAGAATCAAAAAGCTGTGGCAATCATATTGGGATGTATTTGTAGGATTGGCAGGAAAAGAGTGCTAGACTACAAAGATAAAGAAGGGAACACTGCTTTGCAGGTGGTGTCCGACTCACATATGGCGGTGTCGGACTCAGAGCGCGTGGTATGTGGTCTCTCTCTTGATTGCACTTTTTTTATTATTTATGCCTTATTACATATGTTCGCACAGCTGGAATTAGCCAATTTTTAGAACTACATACGAATAATCAAACGGAAAAAATAAATTAAACTCACAAGTCGCAAAATCCACACTAATGAAGTTTATGAATTTCGCCCTCGCTAAGGTGCTACGAGAAATTGACAGTGTCCGTCTCTCACTATACAACAATCTCACCTTGTAGAAGCAACACTACAATCTACAAGCCTATCGAACCAAACTTGAGTATTGAATTCTCTCTCGAAAGGAAAAATTACAGGAAAAATATGAGTAATGCAATAGGTGGGCAGATTTTTCGAACCTCTAAAAGTAATGTGAGATATTATTTATATAGGCATAAAAGTAATGTGAGTAATGCAAGAGGCACCACTGTTCCGAACCAATACGGTTCTAACACATGAGGTACACTGTTTCAAATCAACATGCACCACGATTACGTTGCTTACGAAAATTATATGGGTACAAAACCCAATACATAGAAAATGCACAGATCAAGCTCGGGACCCATTTTTGGGTTGGTTTTTTTACTGAAACGGGGGGCTCTTAGATCAAGCACTTTAAGAGATCCGATTGAGCTGAATTTTCACAGGGCCCTTTGGAATTTAATTTTAAGATGACTGAACGGTTTGGATTGTTCGTGTGAGACTCAAAAGTGGGTCCCTGAGCTCGATCTGTGCATTTTCTATGTATCGGGTTCTGTACCCATAGTCTGGTCCTTCACCAATATGGCAGGTTTTCAATTGATTCCCAAAGGTTTCAACTGATTCCAAGATTCAAAATTAAATAAAGCTTTTAGAAGGAATTAATTAGTATGTAGTTAAAAGAATTGGTAACTAAAATTTTAGTTATTCCCTCCTAAAAGACAAACCTCATAATCTTGTGAACCAACTACCAATCCCAGCCCGGCACAGGCAGCGTATATACAGTAAACCAAACTTTCTAGCCACTCAAAGTTTATTTATTTATCCAACGTAGGACTGATAAATTACATCCAATTCAACGGTTTATATTGCAGATAATTTTTCAATTCATTTACAAATATTGTTACACAAACCATAATTTTTCGAACAGCTGGTAGTACGGGAGGAATTTTGTTGAGAAAATTTTAAATGGGAACTTGCATGTGGATGCTAATTGAGTTATCGCACTGTTTTTGAAAGGCCAAAGAAAGTTTTATTAATCTTGAAATTGTTACAAGACTAACAGGAGCAAGGAAAAAACAAAAAGTCTAATCTGAAACCCAATCCAAGGATTGGTAAGAAGCCAATCAATGAAGCCAAATGGGCAAGCCCGCATATCTACAATAAGAATGAAAGGACACCTATAGACCCTCGAAGGTCAAAATAAGGCAAAGCCCACACAAAGAAGCCCAAGGGACACACAAAAATAGCAACAAGCAACCACAGCTGTCATCGCCTTCGAGACCCGGGGAACGAGCCCCTATGAGCTGCCCCGAAGAACAACACTGCCAACAACTACAAGTCACCACAAACATGACCGTCGGCATCAAAACCCCCAGCAATCAGAACCCATTCAACTTCTCAAAACCACCGCAGAAATACTTCTTAATCTTGAGTTATCGCACTGTTGACATTGCGATGGTATAATAGTTTAATTATCTGTATTTGTGTTTTACATATTTAACCACTTTATTCCATTATTCAGGCTTCCAAATCTCTACAAATTAGAAATGACTATGTTAATAAGTTAACTTTCTTTCTTTTTTGAACGGCAAAGAAGGATTTTGTTAATAAGCTAACTACATGGCTTAGGCTTCCAAATCTAAAAAATGAATTTCATTAGGTAAATAAATTACTGATTTTTCTCTGTGTCTTATGCAGATTGCGCGTAGTTTATGCTGTGCAAGAGTTTTAGAATGTTCATCATCGCCTGATCCTAGTGATCTTGCTGAATTTTTAAATTCGCCGGAGCAACCTTTGGAAGTAGTCTATAAACATATAATCCGTGTGCGTAGAAGCGTGTCAATGGAGCTGCGTAATATTGGACTAGTGGTAGCTGTGCTAATTGCAACGGCGACCTTCCAAGCAGTACTTAGCCCCCCAGGAGGGGTAGGCGGTCCTGGTGACAACAACCTCCTTACAAATGGCACTAGTATCAACGCCACGATTTCATCCACCAACCACCTGTTTGCTGCTAACACAAGCTTTATTAACACTACTGACGAATTGATTGGTTATGGTCAGGAGGGGTACGCTACGTATGGAGATTTCTTCGTCGTATTTTATGGATGCAACACAATGGCACTTGTTCTCTCGATGCTGATGATAATGTTTGCCCTCCCATTTCAGCCCTTCTTTCCACTGCATCTCGCTCTCTACTTTCTGATGTTGAGCTATGGAGTTTCATTTTCCGTCATATCACCGTCGAATGGTTCCGCTGAGGTTTTTCGGAAAGTATCCACTGTTTGTGCGTTGCTAATTTATTTATGTAGAGTTGTAATTTATCGAACTTTTCTCCCGGGCGATGCCAAAAATAAACGCCTTCGGATGCTAGAAGATCTGCTGAACAATGTTGAGCAATAATTGAATGATGGGCCCTAAACCTAATTAATGCACCAATTGCCAAACTTGCAAGTGTGAGACAACATTGTGTGGTTATTTGTTATTTATTTATTTTTCACTCAAAGTGTAGTTTAATGTCGTTATTGTTGTCTCTGTTTTCCTTTATTTATTCTATATATGTAATCTTGCTTTGTTTTGATATTAGACCAGACTACTGGACTGAACTTTTTTTCATCTTCTCGCTTCTCTCTTGCGAATCTGTAACTAACATGCGTGGAACGCACTTCTTCTTTTTTCATTTTTTAGCCAAAAGGCCTAGCTCGTAGACTTTGAACCAAGGACCTTCTGATGTAACAAGTTTGCACAAACTACATAAACAAAGATTCCACCTATACTGGTATATGGAATAAATTGATATATAATACATGTATTTGTTCTAGTTTTTGCCTAAAATTCGGAGGCCCTAAGGTTATCACACCTCAAATTTTACCTCAAGACAGGTCCTATGAGCATGATTAAGGGCTAAAGCTAGCCGAAGGCCTTCACGAATGGACATATATAACTTCAGCCTTCAGCAATTCAAAGGGATTTCAAGCTAATCCCGCAATCTGCCCAGACCCAAGAGGCCTGGCTGGGCCTAGGGTCGCCCAAAATTAAATAAACCCCAAGAACTTTTAGGCCTAGTTTTCGAAAAAAAAAGGGTCAATGACCGGCCGGTCAACTTAGGGGCATGTAATTACCCCCGGCTCAATCCCACATCTCAAAATTTACCGCTAAGTCCAAGCGGAGACAAACACGTTAAAATCCAAAACTTCATTCCGAAAACACCCTTCCCACTACAAACGCGTAATTTCTCTGCTCTTCTTCTCTTCCACCGCTGATTCTCTTCCAACCCTCTTCTGAGGCGATTTTGATCATCTCCGATGGCCATCGTTCGATTTCCTACACCGATTTCAAACCTCAACGCAAATTCTCTTCCTCTACAATTTTCCGTAAGTAATGCCTCCACTCTCGAGTAATTGCTCGCAATTTTTCTTCTAGTTTTTTGCAATTTTTGTAGTTTGAGTTGGTAGTGCCTCATACTCCATTAATTGAGCTACGATATGGATATTTTGTAGTAGATTTTGATTCGAATTAGTTTGCACATTTCGAAACCCTAAATTTCTTCTCAAGCATTTCAAACTCAACACCCTTCGATTTCTAACTCAACATCCATCAATGTGTGCCCTAGTTCTTCACGAAAATAGCTCCACATTTTGAAACCCTAAAAATTTGACGTGAATACTAGAACTTGGTACCTGTCCTGGCATATCGATTCTTGAAATGCACATAGATTTTGTTGGTTTTTTTTCATTTAATTAGGCCAATCCAACCATTGTGGAAATGGTGACTAAGAATGTTCTCAGCACTCTTTTGGATCCAGGAATGGTCATTCTCATCACTCTTTTTATGGCAACAAACGATGACTGAGAACATTCTCATCACTCTTTTTAGGTCCACGAATGGTGGAAATGGTGACTGAGAACATTCTCATCACTCTTTTAGGTCCACAAATGGTGATTGAGAACATTTTGATCACTCTTTTTGGGTCCACTAATGGTGATTGAGAACATTCTCATCACTCATTTTGGGTCCACCAATGGTGAAAATGATGATTGAGAACATTCTCATCACTTTTTTTGCGTGTTAGGAATTGATTAGTTGTAGTCACTGGCAATAAGAGGTATCCACTCCATAGCTTGCTCCATAACCGGTTTTGAACCTCGCTCTCATCGGGAAAGTAGGCGTTCTTAAGTAGGATAGAACTTCTCAGGCATATGAATCTTGAAAGAAATAAGAGGAGTTACACAGCAAGGCAAGATATGAAGTAACAATACTAGATTACCCTCATAATGACAATATACTAGAAAAGCATGTACTCAAATTTGCTCAAGTATTTAGAACAGACATGAGATTTACCTATACTTGGGGGAAAAGGCATTCACAATCGATTTCTAACTCAACATCCATCAATGTGTGCCCTAGTTCTTCACAAAAATAGCTCCACTTCTTTATCCCAGTTCATTGAATTCTTTCACTACATCAGACAAGTAGTATTCAACGAGAATTGTAGATATTGCTTTGATTGTAGTATTGAAAATGACTGAGGACAAAAGGTGATTTGTTTGCTGCTATTTCCAGGGCAATTCTCTGATGTGTACTCTGTAGTGTATAGATGCGATTTCTATCTCTATGGTTAGAACTAGCATTTCTTTGTACATTTAAGGTTGCTACTATGACATTACTGATTTTTTCATATTTCCTATTGTCAACAGATATAGCTTGTTGTGCAGAATGAGGCGAAAAGGTAAAAGAAATCTCATTTCATATAGTGTGTATTAGTCTTGTTTGTACAGAGTTTGATTTGGAATTCTTTTTTATTAAGATGTTTTGATGCACAAATGTGTACTGTTGAGAATGTTCTCAAAACCTGATTCATCTCTAAGTACTGAGATAACACTGCCTGTTACTCAAGTACTAAGTTTGCATAGTACTGAGATAAAAGCAGCTGTTACTCAAGTTTGTTCACAATGTAAATAGATTGGCTGTTTTTCTGGCCATTGTGTTTCTTCCATTTGAGAATGTTCTCTGACTAGTTGCTTGGTTGTTTGTCAACAGTAATTGCAAGAAAAGGTAAAGGACTACCTGTCACAACACCACCAAAATAAAAGAAAAGGAGGGATTGGAAGCTAACGTACAGATCCAATTTGAAAGCAATAATAGATTTGATGAAGGAGATTAAGCTCGAAGGCAAACATATAGAAGCATTAAAGAGAACCCCCTTTTGGCTGCTCCTAGATGCAATTAGAAGGAAAAAGTTAGATTACACCACTTGCCAAAAGAAAGATGACTTTATTGAGAGATTCATTGGGATGTATAGAGGTAAACATTGTTTTCAAGTAGGGAACACAAAAAAAAGGTTGACAAAGGATGATGTAAAGGTGATTTTAGGCATTCAATGCGGGGAACGGGATATGGAGCTTGTTCATGGCAGCAAGCGGGAAGTTGACCTGGTGAAAAGAAGACGACTGAAAGCTGGAAAGGTAGCAACATCAGATATCAAGACGTTGGTAAAGAGTTTGGTAGGTAAGAAGAATAAGACAAAGGAAGATATTGAAGATGTAGCGAAACTACTGTGCATGTTCCTTTGCGTCACTTTCCTGTTCTCCACGTCAGGAAACACGCTGTCATGGGCACACATTCAGTACTTGGACGATTTGAATGAAATGAAGGAGTATGATTGGGCTTATGAAGTCTTGGAATCACTCATACAATCGATTGAGAAGCACCGGCGAACACCAAGGAAGGTTACCGGATGCGTGAATCTCCTATTGGTAAGCAAAAACAAACATTCATTCCACTTGTAGTTTCGACTTCACTTCACTCTCAATTTCCTATGAATTGACTGGACTTTATGTTTCCGTAGTACTGGTTTTGCGAACATACTAAAGTCATTGAGACAATCGAGGGTGAAGAAATACCAAGGCTTCTGAAATGGAACATAACTGATATGCAGAAAAAGCACGAGCAAAATTCCTTTGATGAAAATCAATATGACGTGGTAAATAACTTTCCATTTTTATCATTTTCTGATAGCTTGGTGGTTGTGTTAACATTATCTTCCAATATTGCTCACATTGCTTCTTCAACACAAAGGTACTAGCTGCTATCAACCCAACACCAGACGAGTGTGAACTCTATGGGATCGACATAGCCAGGAAAAATGAAGAACATGCTGAAAGTTCTGGTTCGGAAGACGATAATGTGGGAGGTAGTGATGATAATGAGGACGAAGATGAGGAAGATGAAGAAGATGAAGAGGAGGTTGAAGAAAAAGAGGAAGAGGAAGCAAATGATACAAACCAACTTGAAGAATCGCAACCGGAACTAACAGTCAGGCTCGGAGACACACCAAAGGAATCTGTGGATATTGCCAAAGAGCCAGTGTTGAAGTCACTAGAGACAGCGACAACAACTTCAAGTGGCTACCAAACGACGACAACTACTTCTCCCATGGAAACTGTAGTCCCTGAAACACCATTTCTATCACCGGACACTGAAGGACTCAATCCTAAGGAGCATGACTATGTGACAGGGCTGTGCACAAAAATAACAAAGCCAACAAGTTTACATTCCGGTACCTCTGCAGCGAACAAGTCGCAAGATGACTCTTTGTTGGTTGTTGAACTTCAAAAAAAACTCGAAGTAATGCAAGTTCAGAAGGAAAAGATTGAAGAACTTCTTAAGGAAGCACTGGCAAGGGAGAAGAAGTTGTTGGAACATAAACAGGAGGCAACTAAGAGGGTTGAAGAGGTTCTGAACAAGCTCAAAGAAGCATTGGAAAGGCAGGAAGACTTGTTGAAGGAAAAGGATGGGACAACTAAGAAGATTGAGGAGCTTCAAAAGAAACTTGAACAAGTGGAACTTCAGAGGGAAACAATTCAGGGCATTCTTAAGGAAGCACTGGAACGGGAGCGACGGCTGTTGAACGATAAACATAAGGCGACTAATAGGGTTGATGAGCTTGAGAAGATTCTGAACAACACAAATAAGGATAGCATGGAGGTGCAACTGCAAGAAGCACAAGAGAAGATTCAAAACTTGCTTGCAGAGAGAGAGAAGGACCGAGTGAGGATTGAAAACTTAGAAAAAGAAAAAGCTGAGAAGGAAACATTGGCAAGAGAAGAAACTTTGGCATCTGCTACAAAAGAGGAGGAAAATACAAGACTTCAGGAGCAGGTTAAATTCCTTGCTGAAAAAAATTTGGAAATGGAGACTGAGATGGTTGTCCATGAAATAACATAGAAAGCTCAAGTGGAGAAAGCACAGCAGGAAAGGGTGACTGAGATGGCTGTGCATGAAATAACCCAAAAAGCTGAACAAGACAAGTGTGCACAGGAGGAAAAAGGAAAAGCACCAATAAAGAATTCAATGTTTGAACATGTGAAGGCGAGGAAGAGGAAAGGGATTGAACTCAACGACTATGAGTACCCAGTAAGGATTGGGAAAAGGCAAAAGGAATACGAAGAATTGATGAACGCAGCAACCAGTGTTTCAATTAAGTCTCCTGAGTGTCCGATAAGGCCAAAGTCGAAATACCATGCTGTCTACAACAAACTCCCACAAGAATCCAAAGTAAAATTAGCACACTTTTGGAAGGACACAAAGAATAGGTAAACTATCAAAAAAAGAAAACTTCAACATTACATTTAGTTTGATACAACTTTGCACTAATCATGTTTTTTTTTTTTTTTTGTCCTTGTTTGTTTCCTTTGTGAAAAGGCCTTGCTTATGGGCAGCTGATGATTTTGCATTGGGCATTTATTAACAACAGATGTAGACCGCCTACTTGGAGGAGGTGAACTCGGAACCAATGTAAGAAAAAGTATACTTTGGCTTGGATTTGCTAGATAAAACCTTTAATAACTTACTAGTCTTCATTGATGTAGTTGCTAGTTTCTTGCACGTTTCCAACTTGACTGGCTCATGGGCATGTAGCATTGCAATTGGTTGAATTGGCCTAAAAAAAGCGTGATGAGAATGTTCTCAGTCGCCATTCGGGGACCTGAAAGAGTTCATGAGAATGTTCTCAATCACCATTTCCACTGGTTCTAGGCCTAAAAGGAGTCATGAGAACATTCTCAATCACAAATTCAACCATTTGATGACCTAAATAGAGTGATGAGAATGTTCTCAGCAACCATCTTTCTGGTAAATGATATATTCCTTTGGTAAATGACTACCACAATGGTTGAATTTGCCTAAAAAAGGTGATGAGAATTTTCTCAATCACCGTTCATGGACCCAAAAGAGTGATGAGAATGTTCTCATCAACCCAACCTTTAATAACTTACTAGTCTTCATTGATCTAGTTACTAGTTTCTTGCATGTTTCCAACTTGACTGGCTCATGGGCGTGTAGCATTGCAATTGGTTGTGTTGAACGTCAATGCATTCCATTTCACTACTACAATTAAAGCATGAATTGAGATGTTTGGTGGGACTTTGCTTTGTAGTTCACAATTACTTGTTCCTTATTTTATTTTAGTACAAAATAAACTAAAGTCCCAGTTGTACTAAAAATTTTGTTCTAGATAATTGATTCGTACGCTGAGGTGCTGGTGAGAAAGCAGAATATGGAGCCCTCATATGCGCTTCTCACACCAAGTGGGACCTGCTACGTCTTCACGGGGCATATTTTGGTAATATGTTTAGTAGGCCTAGATGATTTCCTATGATTATTCTTAGCACAATCGATAAATTTCAAAAACTGAAACAAATCTATTGTTTTTGTAGCAAATGATCTCAGCTGCAGATGACAAGAAGGTGAAGCGAATCTTTGACAAGGCAATGACGGAAAACAAAGCAAAAACGAGCAGATATCTGTTGTTCCCCATCTATCATTCACAACATTGGACACTCTTGGTGCTGGACCAAACAGAAGGCACATGGAAATTTTACAACTCCATAAGGCCGAGAATACATGGGCGGGATTTCCACTGTGAAGAGGCTGCACGTATGGTAAGAAAAGTCTTTTCATGATGATTGTACTATACCAGATTTTCAAAATAATATAAAGGTCACTAATATCAACAACTGTCCAAAAATACTTGCAGCAAAAGTGTATCAATGCATATCTGAGAAATGAAAATCAAAACCTCAAAGACAACATTACCAAGGTCAAGAATTCGCCTCAGCAAAGTGTAGATTCGTAAGTCTTATTATTGCCATTCCTATATTCGTCAGTCTTTAGAACCTGCTTGCTTTCATTCTATTGTCAAACCAAGAGTCGTGGACAGTTTTAGACATTCCTCTTAATACAAACTATGCCTGGTTTGCAGCCTAGACTGTGGAGTGCTGGTTTGCTACATCATACGACAATATGTGAAGAATGAGCAGGTTGAAGAATCAATTTCTAAAGAGCAATGCGACAACCTTAGAGCAGAAATGTTAACTACATTCCTCACCGATTACATTGGAACAAATTAGAAAGAGAACATCTTTTTTGTAATTCCCGGTAGCTTAACTAGATGCAGAAAGTTGTTTTATAGACACGACTTTGGTTCCGCCTTCTGGGAAATTTGCAGGTTTTGATGGAGTAAGTTCCATTGTTTTAGGATGGCAAGCAACTGCTCCTAGAATCTCAGTTTGGAACTTCTTTTTTTTTTTTTTTTAGTTTCTCTAACTTTGCCATGAACTTCCACGTTGTTTCAGTAAATGAGTAAAAGTTTCATTCACTGTCTGCTAGAAGTGCTGTGCATTTTCCAAGTTGTGTCTGCATCATTAATGTGCCACTCTTGGGCAGAATTTTCTCAATCACCGTTCGTGGACCCAAAAGAGTGATGAGAATGTTCTCAGTCACCATTTCCACTGTTTCTGGGCCTAAAAAGAGTGATGAGAACATTCTCAGTCACTATTTCCACCGTTTGATGACATAAATAGAGTGATGAGAATGTTCTCAATCACCATTTGTGGACCCAAAAGAGTGATGAGAATATTCTCAATCACCATTTTCACCATTCGTGGACCTAAAAAGAGTGATGAGAATGTTCTCAATCACCATTAATGCACCCAAAAAGAGTGATCAAAATGTTCTCAATCACCATTTGTGGACCTAAAAGAGTGATGAGAATGTTCTCAGTCACCATTTCCACCATTCGTGGACCTAAAAAGAGTGATGAGAAAGTTCTCAATCACCATTAATGCACCCAAAAAGAGTGATGAGAATGTTCTCAGCACCGACAATTCTAAATCACAGCATAACAAGATTATCTCAATATGTAAACACGCGCGCGCGCACACACACACAGAGCAGGTCACTGTGTAAATTTATATGTACAAACAAACACACACAAACACGCGCGCGCGCGCACAGAGAGAGAGAGAGAGAGAGAGAGAGAGAGAGAGACTACAATTTATCAGTGACTACAAATGAGCACTCCCAGCAAAATGTATTTTTGTATCACCGGATCAGACATAGTACAACTGATTCCCAGGCTTATTACATTCACAATGCAAAAAGGAAAACTTTTACTACGATCCTTGGTGCATTCTAAGTTAGAAATGCAACCAACTAATAGCCTGAATTTAGGAATCCAATCAGGAAATATCAACTGAAAAATAGCTCAATGTCAAACAAAAATTCAATGAAAAAAGAAAGAATGGAAGATGTATTCAATGGTTCAATGGCTCTTTGCAACTTGCTTTGTTATGGTGTCCAACCTTGCCACATCTGCTACAAGTGACTTTCCTTGTCCTGAAACCCATGGACGGAATCCTTTCTGTACGAGGCCTTCCCGGTGGTCTTTTAGTCAAGGGAGGAAGAAGAACCGCATCGCTTGTCGGAACAAAATCAGCCTTGGACAAAGTAGGGACAGGATTTATACACTTTGAATAAATTTCTCTGTACGTATCAACAAAATAGTAGTGGTCAACATAGTCATTCAAATTCTTCCCACTTTTCTTCAAGGCACAAACAACATGAAGACAAGGAAAAGAATTTATCTGCCATTCACCACAGGAACATGTCCGCAGACCAATATCAACGCTGACTGATGGGTTACAACGGACTTCGAACAAATTGGCATGAGATGTGATCACTTTCCAACTCCTCGAGAAATTAAACGCAGCCGCGAGTTTTTTGTCCATTGCAGGACAAACACCATTCCATTTCATCGCACAAAGTCTCCGGTTAGACATTTGCTCCATCAATTTTAACCTTATACAGTCAAGAAGTTGGGTAACAGGCAAATGGCGTTCATCTTTTATCCAATTATTGAAAGACTCAACCAGATTGGAGGTCAATTCGCCGTAACGTTTGCCGGGGAAATGAGCATGACACCAGTTCTCATTTGGGAGGTCACTTAGAAAGCTAATTACCTTGTCTCCCCCACCCTCCTTTAATTCAGCAATTAGATTATCGAAAATAACAACATTCGGAGCACATGCAGCCCTGTTGAATAAACCGATTAGGTGGTTCTTATGCTTGGTCTGCACACCCCCCAAGTGTTTCCTCAAATTCGCTTTCAAATGCACAAGACAAAAGGAATGGGGTGAACTTGGGAAAACAGTTCTAATGGCATGAAGCAAACCTAAGTTACGGTCCGACATAAAAACGACATCCCTGTCCCATTCGAAGAAGGTCTTCAATTTGCCTATAAACCACAACCAATTCTCAGAATTCTCAGCATTAACGACAGCAACACAAACAGGGTATAAACCTATGGAAAAACAGCGAGAAAAAGTATGAGTAACTCAACAGTTGCAATACTACTGGGAATGTTAACAAAGAATATTGTCCAACACATGTGTTAACAAAGAATCTTGTCCAACACATGCAAGCTGAGATACAAACTGAGAATATTCTCAAACGTGAATAGAAACAGTACTTAAACTTTTTCAAAACTAAATCAATCTAGTCTACTTCCATATTTACTACAAAAGGCAGAGTATGAGACACAGTAATTCAGTTAAGTATTTAGTACTTTGGATGAACTTGGAACTATGTTGCTTGAAAAAGATGAAAAGGGTTTATTACCTTGGTTGGCATCCTTTCCACAGGCAGCAAGCAAACAGCCCTTGTATATCCCCTTTAAGAATGTAGCATCCACGAAAAGAATCGGCCGGCAAAATTGAAACCCGTGCCGACACGCATCAAACCCCAGAAAAAGCCTAAGAAAACGCCCACCATCATCCCTTTCGACGTCACAACAACTCGCTGGATTTGAAGATCTAAATGCGTCAACAAACCACGCCAAATCTGAAAATGAAAGACCATAATCTCCAAAAGCATTACCTCTTGCCTTTTGCATTCCCAACCACGCTTTCCGGTAACTCACGTCAACCCCATATTCATCCTTCAACTCGTGTAGAACATCAAGAGCACGCTTCGAGGGAGTAGAACACACTAGATCTGAAACCAATCGCCCGATCATATTAGAACTCGCCCTTGAACTGGAAGTTGACATTACAGCAGCACCGCATTTGTGAACATCAACAAACTCTTTGATTTTGAAAGAACCATTTGACAGTTGTAACTTCGCCTTAATTGACCATTCACATCCCGTAACAGAACAAGTTGCTTTTACTGTGCGCCCATCATTTCTCTCATAGAAGAACTTGAAACCGTGATACAAAGAAAATTGGCATAAACTATCGCGGAACTCAACTACTCCACCTGGAAACTCCTGCCCAACTCCTCTAATCAAATTAACCCAATGATCAGACTTCAATGGCTTTGTCTTGTGACAAGCAAACGAGGGCAACAAATCTACTTCTTCACTAACAGTAGATGAAGAATCATGTGCATCGCAGCTAAGAACAGCTAGAGTACTACTACAAGAGTCAACAGAGTTGCAGACTCTACTAGAACCACCCAATTCGGTAATAGACACATCCACACGATCAATATGACATGACAAAGCAAATGCATACAGAACATTCAAATCATCATCACTGGCTAGAATGCAATTCGGATGACCCTCCAATGCATAATAGAGCGAGAATGATCCTTCATTCAAATCACTCCACTTTTGTTTCAAAATCACAAGCAAACCAGCAAATCGTAAACTAGGAGACAATATAACCCCAGCAGTATGAACACCTCGCTTACACAACAACACCACAGCATTTTCCATTGAACTGAGAAGCAAAGAAAACAAAACAAAACAATTAAGCTCTGAACATTGCCCAACTAGGAACACATTTATTTTAACCGTAACACATTTTCTAGAAGAAGACTATCGCGTTTCACGATTAATCAAATTCATTCACAGAATAAGTAGATGATTCCAAATATGTTCATTCATTGGAAGCTCTGCTAATGAAAATCGAACATAACATATCAAAAAAGACGGAACATATGCAGTTGGTGTCTTATATGTCTTCATTATGATATAGTTGTTCCTCATAAATCATATCAGCAGAGTCATAGTCCAAATCTCTCTCTTCATCAGAAGACTCGAAGATTGAATGGTCGCTGTCGAAGAGTACATCAGCTTCATGATCTCCCAAATTGTTCAGTTCATCAAGATGAAGGTCTATGTCGCCCTCCTCTGGCTCCACCTCATCCTCCTCATCCTCATCATCCTCCTCCTCTTCCTCGTTGTCATTTTGCTCCTTCTGGTTTGGCTCCTCCTCCACATCTTCGGCGTTCGCGTACTCCTCATCATCGTAATCGTCATCGACGCTAACAGTAGATGAGGAATCATGTGCATCACAACCAACAACATCTAGAGTACTACCACAAGAGTCAACAGAGCTGCAAACACTACTAGAACCACCCAATTCGGTAATAGACACATCCACGCGACAAATATGACACGACAAAGCTAATGCATACAAAACATTCAAATCATCATCACTGGCTAGAATGCAACTCGGATGACCCTCCAATGCATAATAGAGCGAGAATGATCCTTCATTCAAATCACTCCACTTTTGTTTCAAAATCACAAGCAAACCAGCTAATCGTAAACTAGGAGACAATGTAACCCCAGCAGTATGAACACCTCGCTTACACAACAACACCACAGCATTTTCCATTGAACTGAGAAGCAAAGAAAACAAAACAAAACAATAAACAATTAAGCTCTGAACATTGCCCAACTAGGAACACATTTATTTTATTTTAACCGTAACACATTTATTTTGACACTAATTACATGGAGAGAGAGAGAGAAGAAGACTATCGCGTACCACATTTTCTAGAAGAAGACTATCGCATTTCACGATTGAAAAATTCCAAATCGGCGACGACGTCTTCTAGGCGGAGTACGACAAAGGCTCGAGCGAAGGAGGGTGGAAGCGCCGATCGACGTACAGAGGATCGCACGCCTGCTATTCTAGGGTTTCAATGGTTGCTTGAAAAGCCCTAGTTGCTTCTGTTGAGGTTTGATTTCCATGCTTTTGTAACTGAATGCGAAGCTCGAGATCTACGCATATATTCTGTGGCCTGGACAGAATGCGTGTTTTGAAGAAGCCAAGGGCAATTTCGTAACTTGAACAGTTAATTGGAGTTGGCGGTAATTAAGTTTTCTGTTTATCCTTAATGGGAATTAGGCAGTTGGAAACGTGACCTACTGGTAATAAACCCAAAAAAAAATTAGCAACCCAGTTGCTAAAATCATGATATTTCAAATCAAAAAATGAAGCGGTTCCGTCTATCGTTTTTTGATTTTTTTTGGCACCAAATTAAAGTACTCCTCGTGTGCTTTAATTCGCTGTGAAAAATTCAAAAAATAATACACGGAAACACTTAATTTTTTGATTTGAAATACCATGATTTTAGCATCTAGTAAACTCATTTCCTAAAATCTGAGTTGCTAAATTTTTTTGAAAAACTAGGCCTTAGTATTAAAGTTGGGTGAGGATCTTTTCTATCTCAAAGAGTAAAATTTAAAGCAGCCAAAAATTAAGCTTCTCCACAACACGGAAGGCAGACAAGGAAGGATTTATATAGCTCGTGCAAGTGCATTCTTTTTCTAGTTTCCGATCTGAGACTAGTGAACACAAGCAAATGAAGTAATGCTTCTTCTTTTTTATACATATAATGGTAATAAGCTGTCTTTTTTATAACACAAATTAGATTCCTCCAAAGTCTTTTGAAGCGTTTTGTACATGTCAATATTTTTCATCCAGCATTTTATATTAGAAAAAGAGGGATTTTTAATGTTTTTCTCTTTTTTTACCTCTATTTTAGTTATTCAAATCTTACCTTCTTTCGATCAACCATGTCACAAGAAAGATTAAATGGGTTGTCCACGTTATCGATTGAAAATGACCTGGTGAACGAGGTGGATTATACAAGTGTAATTGATATTTTTGCTTCAAAAAATGCAACACGAGTAATATTCAGTTGATACTCGTGCGTTGTCGAGATAATATGTATTTGGAGACTTTGTATATATTTTGCGTTCTTATATAATCAATAATAGAACTTTATATTACTTTGGCTTTCTTGAATTGTGATTGTTGCTGGAAAAATTATTTACGTGTTGTACTTTTGGGGCACAATTTTTTGACTAGGCCTTGAGCAATCCAAACCCTTGGACCGGCCCTGAAAGAAGTAATCAATCTTGTTCTTTGCAAGAATTGATCCCTGACCTTCTATTTGGAAGTGTACAACGGAATTTTACAATCACTTAGACCCTAAAATATTTAAGATGAAACTAAACTAATATAATGGGCGAAATTGTGAAGTTACCCACCGGGCCTTGGTACAAACATGAAAGAAAAACAAGAAAAAGAACATGAAAACACATCCAACGAATGAGATTCAATGGATGTGTTTTCATGTTCTTTTTCATATTTTTCTTTCATGTTCCAAACCTTTTCCCTTACCCATATCAAATGGTGCAGCCGCTAGATTTCTGCTCTGATGTGTTCTCAAAACTTGTAACTTTGTAGATAGGAGAAGAAAAGACTGAGTCAATTGATGGGAAGAAAGCTGACAAGTGACAACTAATTAGGAGGGGAAATTTTTACAAGTGAATAGAAATATCACAAGCAGTATCTCGTGCTATGCAGTATGCACAGGCACGTAATAAATTTGAAATAAACAATAGATAAATGCAAGAAATTGAATTCTACCTAACAAAAATCAAATCATAAAAAACCAACGGAAGTTAAGAAATCCTTTCTTCCTTAACTCCAGAAAAGTTTCTCTCTTAGTAAAATTTGTGAAAGGACACAATCACAACCAAGATGCTGTTCTCCGGTCTGAATATTGAGAAGTTTAGTCTTATCTAAAATTCTTCGTATCCCCTTTTCTGTCGACATTGGGAAATACCTGAGCTGCCTTATCGTGTTGTACCGTAACAAAAAAATAAAATAAAATAATTGGACGGCTTTTCTGTCGACATTGCGAAAAACTGCTTGGATCAAGCCTTTTCCGGTATTTTTTTTTGAAGATTTCTCGCGTGGACCCTTGAAAACACCTTTTTAACACATTGGACGGCTCGGATTTCTCAAAAACAATTTTTAAAAGCATCAAAACACCAAAAAACCTCCAATCCGGGATCCCTGATTGGATTATATATATATATATATATATATATATATATATATATATATATATATATATATATATATATATTTATTTATTTATTTATATATATTTATATACATATATATACAATAAGGATCTAGTGAGGGAACCCTCACAAATTTTGTGCGGGAAAAACATTTGTGGCCCTTGGATCTCGCACAGCCCATCAACGGCTGGGATTTAAAAAACCACTCGCGGGTCACATGGACGGGTTAAAAGGACACGCGGGTCAGGATTCGGGTTTAAACCCCCCATTCGGATCCTGACCCCCCTCATTTCATGCAATCGACAGAGACAGAAAGGGCGATCGACGAACAACGCCAAAAGCCTTCACCGATCGGCCGGATTTGAAGCAATCCCGACCTGTTCTTCACGAAATCTCGAAGGTATCTCCCTCTTCTCTCTCTTCCGTCGCTCTTCTGTCTTCGTCTCGATATCTGAAATCATTTTTTTAAAACTTGACATTTTAGGGTTTTCAAACGCAAACAGAAACCGAGAATCGCGTCTCAGAACTAGTCTAGTCGAAGGTTTGATCTCTCTCTCTCTTGGTTCTTCGTTGTTGAACGTGATTTAGGGTTTCCAGAAATCCATTGTTGAACTCCATTTGTGTTCGACTTTTTAGGGTTTCCAGAACTTCATTTTTTGAACTCCAATCTTTTGTCTTAGAGAAAGTAGGGTTTCATGATTTTGAATTTTGAAACCCTCATTTTGTATTTGAAATTTGAATTTTGAAACCCTAATTATGAGATCACATTTTTCTGATGTGGATTACGTGGTCGAGTTCTATTAGAATGTGTTTTTTTGTGTGCGTGTTTCTGTGTTTTCTTATTGTTAATTAGTGCAATAGAGGAAACTTGCCTCAACTCATAGAACGAATTACTAATCATTGGAAGATTTTTCATCATATTGAATGGTATCATATTGAATGGTATCATGATCATCGTTGTGTGGACTTGAACTCCTTATTCAGTATGTGTCTTGTAGCGCACATTTGTTTGGTTTTACTTTCTTAATTTAGTTAATTTGGTTTTCTTTACTTAAAAACTGGAAAAAAAACAACACTTCTGTTTTGCAAGGTAATAAAATTGCAGAGTGTGTCTGGTCTTCTTTATTTTTGGTATTAGCATTTGACCTGTGGGATACAAGCAAGGGGGTTTGTTATTTTCAATGCAGCTTGACCTCTAAACCCTCCTTTATTTTAAAAAGGTTAATTCACATCCCAACTCGCCCCCGTTCGGTTGTTTTTATATTTCTTTTGAAATTAGCACGTATTAGTGATATTGGCATAATGACAAATATTATTGGAGGTGAGCATGTGCACATGTTTGTTTCTTTTTTCTCTCTCAATAATTAGGACCTATTTTATTATAGAACCTACTAGTTTGGGTGGATATCAGATGAAAGTTGTGTCACTCTCTTCAAGGCACATTACTGCTGCTGTTACAGTCTGCTATTTGAGTGTGGTTCACTTGTGGTCCATCCATATTTTTATGGTGAAAGACACTCTTGTTGTGTTTGATTTGAAATGCTGCTGCTGCTGTTATTTTGAGTTTTGGAGTTCTACGTTTTGAAGTTTTTAAGCTTCTGGATTTCCTTTTCTGTGCATTTCATGATTGGTTTCTTTCTTTCCTTCTGTAAACTGCTTATGTAGGTTTCTGAATTGTGTGACAACTTGCCAAGCCAGGTTATTCTTGTTCCGCTATACACTGGGGATTTTTTTTGGTTACTGCCAGAGGCCGGGGGAGTTCCTGAGTTTGTTTTTTCTGTTATGTTGCTCAAGTAAACTCAAGAGAGAGGTCCAAGATGAAAGGAGAGTTGGATGAATTGCAGCCTGAAGTCAGAGGGGCTGAATTTTCTTTTTTTATGTAATTCCATGTCTCTTTTTTTTGGTTGCTTCTTGGTTACTCCAGAGTTCTGGAAATGTATGACCATTTAGACTCGTTATATGTACTGGCTTTGTGTTTATGAGCAGTTAGACTCGTTTTATTTCCAAAGATCCCCTAATTTATCTTTGCATATTTCTTTTCTTTTTCCTTATATTGAGAGTTTGTATTCACTGGTCATGGTTATGTAACTTTATTTGACCATTTGAGAGGTCAGTATATATGGAGTTGAAGAGTTTTGTTTGCTGGGTTGCAACATTTGGCAACAAGAATGAATGGTCAGTGTACTAGAAACGTGATAGACCTCAAGAATCAATGAGCTGTTATAAAGTACCTAAATTGTCAAGGTTCACCATTTAACTACTAAAGGAGCTTTTCCATTTAAGTTTTTGTTCATCATAAACTCCAGTTTCGGGTTTTTTTACAAACTCAGTTGCTGATGTCAATTTAGTGATATCACTGGGATATCAATGGAAAGGAATAAGGTTGTTAAGGCAAGAAGGAACTACAACATATTCAACGAGCGTTCTAACAGGAAGGAGATTTTGAGTACTTTTGGAACAAACCATTGATGCCAACTCTCAACAAGCAATCCAGAGAACTAAGTAACCTGAGTACTCCTTTCGAGTACTTTTGGAACCTAATCGAATACAATCACAGATTTCATTGGAGGAGATTTTATGAAAATCAACCATAAACATAAACATAGCTTACAAAAAAACATAGAAAAAATAAATAAATAAACAAACTCATAACCCTTCGAATAACTCTTCTCCATCTCCGAACTATGCCATCTTAGTTTTCCCATCCTGAAAAACACAAATAGGCCATCATATCAAGAAAATAAACCAGGTGAGAGCAAGGCAAATTTTGACTTTAACATCTCATGATGGTGCAAGTGTATGAATGGAGAGAGGGGGGGGGGGGGGGGGGGGGGGGGGGAGGAATAAGAACAAATTGCTATGGTATCTACCATCACAGGTTGCACTGCAAAATGACATTCTGAGTCTTCTGACTCAACGAACACAACTCCTTAAAAAAGGACATTCAACAGCTTCTCCTATTTGTTAGGTTAAAGAGCTTCAAACACATGGTGTCGGATTGCTGGATTCTATGATACGGCCATCGCATTCAAACACATAGAGGACAGAAGGTAAAAAGTGGAAGTAGAGGGAAAGCTTAAGAGTAGCTTCCTTTCTAAGACATTTTTAAACTCTTCTCAGTTCATGTACTAGTTCTTCCTATAACATAGGAAAAGCCTAAAGTTCCTAATTTCCCCAGTAACTCCAAACAAGAAAACACAGGTTATAAGGCAAACAAAAAATATCCATGAAGCAAAATGAGTCTACAGAAAAATAAACCACCATGGAAGTGAAAACTCTGATACGACAAAAACTTACATCATTCATGTCTGAAAGCCCAGGAATGGCAGTTAAGCCCAGGAATAACATCATGTCCGAAAACGTTTTTCCCGCACAAAATTTGTGATGTTAAACACAGGTTATTGTACAAACTTAACATTGTAATTTATAGTAGTGAAATTATAAATGACCACATTAATAATTAGAAGAATGCACCTACATATTTTGAAGTTTAGGACAATTCATTTTGTCATGGGACTGTCCCGTTAACCGGCATCAAAAAATTGGTGCATAGTTCACACACTTTGAACATCTGAATTTAAGCAAATTCAAGGAACAACAATGTAAATGAATCTAAGCGAACCCTATCCAATCCAGTTTTCAGTACAAGCTGTTGGAGAATAAACAACAGGTTCATAAGGGTAACAAAATGAGATTTTTACCCTTAAGATGGATCAAACAAACATGATGTCATGGGACTGTCCCGTTAACCGGCATCAAAAAATTGGTGCATAGTTCACACACTTTGAACATCTGAATTTAAGCAAAATCAAGGAACAACAATGTAAATGAATCTAAGCGAACCCTATTCAATCCAGTTTTCAGTACAAGCTGTTGGAGAATAAACAGCAGGTTCATAAGGGTAACAAAATGAGATTTTTACCCTTAAGATGGATCAAACAAACATGAGATTTTTACCCTTAAGATGGATCAAACAAACACGATATAACTTTGATGCAACTCTTCTTCTTCTTCTGGAAACTACATCGGAAAAAAAAAATGGTGAAAAATCAATTGTAGCTCGATCGATCTCGGTTACTGTACAAGGAGAGAGAGAGAGAGAGAGAGAGACTCACCTTCGAGTAGATCTCAATTACTGTACAAGGAAACCCTAGAATTTGAAAAATGAACTTCAAAAATGAGTTCCAAAAAGATATCATCGAACAACGGGGAGGGAAGAGAGAGAAGAGAGAGATTCACCTTCGTTGGAGCTCGATCGATCGATGGAGGGGGTCTGGTTTTTGAAATCGTTGAAATCGCAGCTCTCTCTCTCTCTCTCTCTCTCTCTCTCTCTCTCTCTTTTCTCTCTCTGTCGAACGGTGAAATGAAGGGGGAGGGATCCGGCTGGGTGATAAAACCCGGATCCTGACCCGCTAATTGTTTTAACCCGTCCTATTGACCCGCGTCTACAACAGGCCATCTCAGCCGTTGATGGCCTTACGCGATCTGACGGTCCAGATGGGTTTCCCGCAAATTTTTTTTTAAGGGAACCCTTATGTGAAATGTTTTGATATATATATATATATATTTTCCATTCTGAAATTGTAAAATTCAAACACTCAACATTCAACTACTTAGCAAGTTAGCATGCATATTCTATGATGACACTCAAAGTAGTAGTACTAAGTTCTAACATGATAGATGACTCATCTGGCTTGATGACTCATTCACACTTCTGGCATCTCCTCAACTTCTTCAACCATTGTAGTTCTGCAAAATAGATACATAGCAAGCAAAACAAAGGATAAAAACCATTAAACCAACAAGTTCTTACGTAAAAACCATTAAACCAACAAGTTCTTACGTAAAAACCATTAAACCAACAAGTTCTTACATAAAAACCATTAAACCAACAATTGGATACATAGCAAGCAAAGCAAAGCAAAGCAAAACATCCAGAGCTCGTTTGGATGCAGCACAAGGAAGGAGGATGAAGCAATCCGGCCAGATGAGGAGGTGATGGGACATTTAGCCCATGGTTTGGGAACAAAAAACCCACCCCGACTAAATAGCCGTCGGCTAAATAATCGGGGGAGAACCCGGACTAAATACAAGGAGGGGGAGGGGGTGCTTGTGTTTAGTCATGGGTGATGAGGGAAGAAGAATTACGTGGGTACCCTTCGTCTTCTTCTCTGTTTTGGCAACAGATATGGGGAAAAAATTGTATCTAGGAATTTTAAAAAATACATACAATTGGGGGGGGGGGGGGGGGGGGGGGGGAATACCTAGGTGAGGGATTTGCCAAGTAATCGCCGAACAATCGCCGTCGTCTTCGTGGGACATCCGCCGTCGGACCAGTCGTGAGGGTTTCGTGGGGTTTGAGTTGCAGAGAGCACACAAGAGGAAGAAGAAAGAAGAAGAAGAAGATAAAGAAAGAGACGGCTCCTGATGGGTTTTCAATGAGGGTAAAAATTACACTTCATGCCCCTACATTTAATTAGGCATATCTCTCAAGCCCTATGGTTAAAAAAATATTAATAACTAGTAACTAATAAAACTATTTTTCGTTTATTAGAAAAAATATGTATGCTTTTAATGTTTAATATTCTTAATTTATATAAAAAAAATTAAAATGAAGTATTATAGCTTAATTGTTGACAAATATAACAAAATAATTAATTTTTACATTTATATAATTATTTAAATGTATAATCTAATATAGGCATTTCATAAGGGTAAAATAGTCATTAGACTGATTTTTACATCATGTACCCTCTTCATCCCTCCTTTTTAATCCCTCATCCAAACCATCGACTATTTAATTCCCATTTTTAACTGTCACATCAATGTGGGGTCACCCTTCTTATTTAATCCCCCTGACTATTTTATCCCCCCTTACTATTTAATCCCTCCCAAACTAGTACGCCATCCAAACGGCCCGCCATAGTTTTAATACAACCAAATTGAAAGAGAATATCCATAGTTCCATGATAATAAGCAAAAGAAATAAACTAAAGCAAAAGAAATAAACTAAGCAACCATGTCTCCATATTTTAATTAGACCCAACTTCCATCACTTCTTCATCCTCACTATTGACTTGGTTACCATCTCCATCGTCCGTAAAGACTACAACCTCCATCTCGGGTTCATCAAGTGAGAGGTTCGCAACCTCAAGCATACCAACATCTTCAAGTGAGCCAAATTGGTCTCCCGCAATATCCCACATCTTAGTCTCCCCGCTACAATATTGTGGACTTCTCCTTGGCAAAAGACGGAGGTTGCTATGAATAAACACCAAGTCT
>CM037159.1:31170336-31256832 GCA_020921065.1 Vaccinium darrowii
GATAGGCTAATTACACTTTTTTACCCAATGTTTTAATTAATTATAAATTTACCCCCAAAAGTTTTAATTTTTTCCAAATTGACCCCCGCCGTGTCCCCAGACATGTCCCAGACGTGTCCCCTGACCTTCTACCGTGTCCCCTGTCAAAAAAAATTTAAAAAAATTGGGACACGCCACGTGGCGTGTCCCATACGTATTTGGCCGTGTCCCCGCCGTGTCCCCGTGTCCCAAACGTCAATACGGCACCCCCGAGGAGTGTCGGTGCTTCATAGCTTATTACATATGTTCACGAACGGCTGGTAGTTTTGGGAGGAATTTGCTTCAGAAAATACAAAATGGGAACTTGCATGTGGATGTTATTTGAGTTATCGGTCTGTTGATATTGTACGTGATTGTATAGTAGTGAATCTGTATTTTGCGTTTCACATATTTAACCACTTTACTCCGTTGTTCATCAGGCTTCCGAATCTCTACAAATTAGAAACTATTTTAATAAATTAACTCCCTCGCTTAGGCTTCCAAATCTGAAAAATGAATTTCATTAGGTTAATAAATTCTTGATTTTTCTGCGTCTCTTATGCAGATTGCGCGTAGTTTACGCAGTGCAGGAGCTTTAAAAAGTTCATCCCCTGACCCTAGTCTTGCTGAATTTTTAAATTCGCCGGATCGATTTTCAGAAGTACTCTTTAAACTCAGGTTCCTTTTGCGTAGAAGGGTGTCAATGGAGGTCCGTAATATTGGATTGGTGGTAGCTGCGCTAATTGCAACGGCGACCTTCCAAGTTGTACTTAGCCCCCCTGGAGGCGTAGGCGGTCCTGGTGACAACAGCCTCTTTACAAATGGCACTAATATCAACGCCACGGTTTCGTCCACCAACAACCTATTTGCCGCCAACACTAGTTTTATTAACGCCACCTTATTGGTTCCCTCTGAAGATCCTGTCAAACGACTTCTATTCAATGGCGCTATTAATGCAGGAGCAACACGACTTCTAGGAGTAGTAAGGTATGGAAGTGTCTTCTGCCAATTTTATGCATTGAACACAGTTGCCTTTGTTCTCTCGATGCTGATGATAATGTTTGTCCTCCCATTTCGACCATTTGCTATACTACATGGTGCTCTCTACTGTCTGATGTGGAGCTATGGATTTTCATTTCCCCTCATATCACCGTCGGATGTTTACTCTCTGTATTTTATGGTAACATCCGTGGTTTGTGCGGCGCTGATTTTTGCAGCTAGGTCTGCAACTATTCTCATGTGCCAGAGAAATAAACGCCTTCAGATGCTAGAACGTCTAATGATGAACAGTGTTGGGAAATAATTGAGTGATCGGCCCTAAATCAGATGCGCCACTAGCCAAACATATAACACTATCAACTGTGAGACAATGCGTGATTATTTTGTTATTTATTTTTCACACTAAATGGAGTGTAATGTCGTTATTGTTGTTTGGATTTTCCTTTATTTATTCTATATCCTATTTAATCTTGCTTTGTTTAATCCTTAATAATTAAACAATCAAGAATGATCACTGTAATATCAGAGGAAGGTATAGATGATGAATTACATCTTTGTTGGTATTCAATACTTGATATACTATAATATAAGTACGTCTTTGATGAAAAATGTACCCCGTTTTAAAAATCAGAGGCCCTAAAACGGCTGCACCTCTGTCTTTACCTCAAGGCTGGCCTGCTAAAATGATTAGGGGCTGTAGCTAGCCGAAGGCCTTCACGAATGGACATAGCTTCAGCAATTCGAGGGGATTTTAGCTAATCCCGCCAACGTGCCCACAATGATCTCAAGCCACAATTTCGGGACTAGAAGTACAGCTTCGGGTAGAAACTGCTGCGTCAACATTAATCTCAAGACTCTACACGAACCATGTGAGAGCCCCAATTACAACCAAACGAAACACACCTTCAACTACCTCGTTGAAAATGGATTCAATATGTTAATTAAATTATCGAGTGGTACCCCATGAAAGCGACGGGTAGCCACTGTTCAGGCCAGTCACTATCTTCTCACATGCAAATGCGTGGGTTTAGGCACTTAGGGTACACTTTCCATTATAGGGTTTTAGCTGTTTAGGCACTTTCATTGGGTACCCTAGTATTTTAGGCACTTTCATAGGGTACCCTAGGGTTTAGGTTTTAGGGTGCACTTTCCTATTATAGGGTTTTAGTGGCTTAGGCACTTTCATAGGGTACTTATATTATAGTATATCAAGTATTGAATACCAACAAAGATGTAATTCATCATCCATACCTTCTTCTGATATTACAGTGATCATTCTTGATTGTTTAATTCTTAAGGATTAAACAAAGCAAGATTAAATAGGATATAGAATAAATAAAGGAAAATCCAAACAACAATAACGACATCTTTGTTGGTATTCAATACTTGATATACTATAATATAAGTACGTCTTTGATGAAAAATGTACGCCATTTTAAAAATCAGAGGCCCTAAAACGGCTGCACCTCCGTCTTTACCTCAAGGCTGGCCTGCTAAAATGATTAGGGGCTGTAGCTAGCCGAAGGCCTTCACGAATGGACATAGCTTCAGCAATTCGAGGGGCTTTTAGCTAATCCCGCCAACGTGCCCACAATGATCTCAAGCCACAATTTCGGGACTAGAAGTACAGCTTCGGGTAGAAACTGCTGCGTCAACATTAATCTCAAGACTCTACACGAACCATGTGAGAGCCCCAATTACAACCAAACGAAACACACCTTCAACTACCTCGTTGAAAATGGATTCAGTATGTTAATTAAATTATCGAGTGGTACCCCATGAAAGCGACGGGTAGCCACTGTTCAGGCCAGTCACTATCTTCTCACATGCAAATGCGTGGGTTTAGGCACTTAGGGTACACTTTCCATTATAAAGTTTTAGCTGTTTAGACACTTTCATTGGGTACCCTAGTATTTTAGGCACTTTCATAGGGTACCCTAGGGTTTAGGTTTTAGGGTGCACTTTCCTATTATAGGGTTTTAGTGGCTTAGGCACTTTCATAGGGTACTTATATTATAGTATATCAAGTATTGAATACCAACAAAGATGTAATTCATCATCCATACCTTCTTCTGATATTACAGTGATCATTCTTGATTGTTTAATTCTTAAGGATTAAACAAAGCAAGATTAAATAGGATATAGAATAAATAAAGGAAAATCCAAACAACAATAACGACATCTTTGTTGGTATTCAATACTTGATATACTATAATATAAGTACGTCTTTGATGAAAAATGTACCCCGTTTTAAAAATCAGAGGCCCTAAAACGGCTGCACCTCCGTCTTTACCTCAAGGTTGGCCTGCTAAAATGATTAGGGGCTGTAGCTAGCCGAAGGCCTTCACGAATGGACATAGCTTCAGCAATTCGAGGGGATTTTAGCTAATCCCGCCAACGTGCCCACAATGATCTCAAGCCACAATTTCGGGACTAGAAGTACAGCTTCGGGTAGAAACTGCTGCGTCAACATTAATCTCAAGAATCTACACGAACCATGTGAGAGCCCCAATTACAACCAAACGAAACACACCTTCAACTACCTCGTTGAAAATGGATTCAGTATGTTAATTAAATTATCGAGTGGTACCCCATGAAAGCGACGGGTAGCCACTGTTCAGGCCAGTCACTATCTTCTCACATGCAAATGCGTGGGTTTAGGCACTTAGGGTACACTTTCCATTATAGGGTTTTAGCTGTTTAGACACTTTCATTGGGTACCCTAATATTTTAGGCACTTTCATAGGGTACCCTAGGGTTTAGGTTTTAGGGTGCACTTTCCTATTATAGGGTTTTAGTGGCTTAGGCACTTTCATAGGGTACTTATATTATAGTATATCAAGTATTGAATACCAACAAAGATGTAATTCATCATCCATACCTTCCTCTGATATTACAGTGATCATTCTTGATTGTTTAATTCTTAAGGATTAAACAAAGCAAGATTAACTAGGATATAGAATAAATAAAGGAAAATCCAAACAACAATAACGACATCTTTGTTGGTATTCAATACTTGATATACTATAATATAAGTACGTCTTTGATGAAAAATGTACCCCGTTTTAAAAATCAGAGGCCCTAAAACGGCTGCACCTCCGTCTTTACCTCAAGGTTGGCCTGCTAAAATGATTAGGGGCTGTAGCTAGCCGAAGGCCTTCACGAATGGACATAGCTTCAGCAATTCGAGGGGATTTTAGCTAATCCCGCCAACGTGCCCACAATGATCTCAAGCCACAATTTCGGGACTAGAAGTACAGCTTCGGGTAGAAACTGCTGCGTCAACATTAATCTCAAGAATCTACACGAACCATGTGAGAGCCCCAATTACAACCATACGAAACAATCAAGGGCAATTTGTTCAAAAGTCCTAGGCAAAGAATTTGTAACCTTGTTAATCCACCAAACAAGTTTATAACCTATCTAGTCCTAACGCCGGCATCTTTTTTTTTTTTTTTTACCAAAAAAATGTTTGTACCCTATGAAAGTGCCAAAAAAGTTTGTACCCTATGAAAATGCTTAAAATCCTAGGGTACCCTACGAAAGTGCCTAAAACCCTAGGGTACCCTATAAAAGTGCCTAAATCCTAGAGTACCCTATGAAAGTGCCTAAGCCACTAAAACCCTATAATAGGAAAGTGCACCCTAAAACCTAAACCCTAGGGTACCCTATGAAAGTGCCTAAAATATTAGGGTACCCAATGAAAGTGCCTAAACAGCTAAAACCCTATAATGGAAAGTGTACCCTAAGTGCCTAAACCCACGCATTTGCATGTGAGAAGATAGTGACTGGCCTGAACAGTGGCTACCCGTCGCTTTCATGGGGTACCACTCGATAATTTAATTAACATACTGAATCCATTTTCAACGAGGTAGTTGAAGGTGTGTCCGTCGCAATTGTAGGTGAACCAGTTGTTGGTCGCTTTCCAGGACCTTACACAGTAAACACTTTTATTCACTGGACACGACGCATTAGAGGCTGTTTGGCAGCTTCTTTTTTGCTTTCTCATTTTTGCATTTTCAACTTTTAAGTGTTTGGATGACTCAATGCAAAATGAGTTCTGTGAGAATGATTTCTTTGTTTTTACGTTTCTAGAGCAAAAGCCAAAAAGAGGGTTGGAGCTCTTTTTTGATTTCTACTTCTCATTTTCCCTTTCCAAAACACATTCTGCACATTTCTCCCAAACACTCCTCCCACATCCAAAACTTATTCTGACCAAAAGCCAAAAAACCAAAAAACCAAAAAGTCAAAAATCAAAAGCTAAAAAGTAAGCTCCCAAACACCCCCTTAGTCAAGTGTAGACTGGACTAAATGAGGCAATAGGTCCCTACCTCCGGACTTTTAGACAAATTGCCGAACAATTTGCCGAACAATGAAACTCAACCCAAGAAATAACCCAACAAGAAAGGAAGAGATCGAAGAATCTAACAAAGAAAGAACTCGTCAAGGGAAAGAGAAAATCAATCAATCTCGTCCTTAATTAGCAAGAATTGATCCTGGACCTCCCATTTGGAAGCGTATAACTGAATGTTGTAATCACTTAGACCCTGACATACTTATAAAGAAAATTCAACTACTAAATTGACGAAATTGTATAGTTAACCATATCAAATGCTGCAGCCACAGGATTTCTGCTCTGATGTGTTCTCAAAACTCTGCTCTGATGTGTTCTCAAAACTTGCAACTTTGTAGATAGAAGAAGAAAAGACTGAGTCAATAGATGGGAAGAAGGCTAACAACTAATTAGACGGGGAATAGAATATCACAAGTAGTATCTCGTGCATGCAGGTATTCACAGACAAGTAATAAATATGAAAAAAAAAAAAAAAGAAGAAGAAGACGAATGCAAGAAACTGAATTCACATAACAAAAATCAAACTATAAAAAACCAACGAAAGTTAAGAAATCCTTTTTCTTCCTTAACTTCAAAAAAGTTAATTTTTCTTAGTAAAATTTGTGAAAGGACGCAATCTCAGCAGTAGGAAAACCAAATGCATTCTCTGTCGTAAGAGTTACCCTTGTGAAAGTTGTTAATGCAGCTATTCCGTGTATGTCATGCAAATTATGCAATGCAATTTTCTTCCCAAATCGATCTCGAACTCCGTTGATAAACCAAATCGGGATTTTATTTGGGATTCTTCAAATGAAAAACGTAACCCTCCAAATAGTGTTGTGAATTAAATTTGGATGTGGCGCTACCATTGTTCTTTCTAGTTTACCCAAAAGAAGAAGAAGAAGAAGAAGATGATGGAAGGCACAGTGGTTGAAGTTTCTCATATCGACGCAGTTGATTCTGTTGGCCGGTCTCACTGGAGAAAGTGAAGCTTTATAAGGGAGTCACAAGTATTGAGAAAGTGAGCTCAAATTCCTCTGCCAAATGCCAATGATAGAAATTAGAAAGAGGTAGAGGAATGAAAAAGAAAAGGTGGTGATTTTACGGGCGGGATAGTTTAGCTTAGTTTTGATAATGTCAGCAGCCGTAATGAGTGGAAAGAGATAGAGAGAGAAATGATGGAAATGATGATGTCATCAAAACTAAAACTAAAACTAAACAGGGAAACGAAGAAGGCCACGGTAATTTTGTGCTAAGTGGAAAAGGAAGTGCTTTTTCTTTGTACGAAACAATTTGGATGCCACGCTAGGGTAAAAGCTATACGTTGTGGGACCACTTGTGATACTATCATACACCTCTTTTGACGCCAAAAATTATTTGGTGGTTTTGACCACTGTTATAGGGTGTTTAAACATCCTTATTGATCACATACAATTAGGGGCTCAGTGCTAAGTTTATAGATCCCGTGAAAATATATGGTGGATAAGGGTGTTGGAGCGCCAAGTGGCGGTGCCCCAAGATGAGTGAATAATTTTTTTTTTCTTATTGCAAGATGACTAGAAAATCAGAAAGAAAAAGAAAAGTAGTATTAAAAGAAATTGTTTCTTATTGCAAAAGGATGACTGGAAAAGCAGTTTTTTTTTCTTATTGCAAGATGACTAGAAAATCAGAAAGAAAAAGAAAAGTACTATTAAAAGAAATTGTTTCTTATTGCAAAAGGATGACTGGAAAAGCAGAAAGAAAAAACGCAGTATTAAAGCGAAATTGTTTCTTATTGCAATATGACTAGAAGATAAAAATTAAAGAAAACAGTAAAAGAAATTATTGTTTTATAAACACGACTATCCTTCTCTACGTTGAGAAAATTTTGGGTGCAAATAGATACCACGTGATGCCCTTCGGCACATCCAGGCCATCCAAAAGTGTATTGGACGATTCAGATTTGGAGAGAGGGAGAGGGAGAGGAGAGAGAGTGGGTGGAGGGCCTAGGAGAGTGTTTTAATCCGGACTATCGAACACACTTTTAGACGATCTGGATGTGCCGAAGAGATACGACGTCAGATGCTACCCTCTCAGCACCCAAAGTTTTCTCCTCTACGTAGGCTTCACATTCAATTTAATAATTGGATTCTCACAATCTTAAAACTAGAAAACAATTGCTTTTTAGTACTTGTTTTCTTCGGTGTATGACATTTGTCAAAAGAGGTTAGGAAAGATTCGCGATGATTCACCGAGAAAAAATTTAAACCTAAGTTCATAGAAATTTCCCTTTCAATGTATAAAAAAGTGAAATGTCCGAGAGGAATTTATCTTTCATTTTGTTTCGGAGCCTGATTTTGATAGTGTTTATGGCTAAAAATGACTGCTCCACTGTTGTAGTAGAAACATGAAGAGTAAGCACGAGAATATCACTCAAAATACTATATATATATATGTGTGTGTGTGTGTGTGTGTGTGTGGGTGGTAGGTTGTTGATCTCCAAGGCTTCAACATGTATCCGTTAACATAAATCAGAAATAGATTTCAAAGTTTTGAAGTCTGAAGTTCCAAGTACTACATTATGGCGTGAGGAAGTTGCAACTTCAACGGTATTTTTTCTCTTAATCATTGAAGTCTAATGTGTAAAATTTGTCTCCCGATCGACGGAAAATTGTCCATTTCAAAAGATTCAAGCTCCCGAGAAATCTAAACTGATGCTAAGAGTAACGGCCAACTCCGCTCTTTAAAATGACTATTTAGCTTAAGTATTTGAAATTAAAATATATTTGGAACCGTGGTCATTAGTGCTAATCACACCCAAGGAGATCCAAACAGCAAAATCTCATGGCATTTATGAAAATAAGGGCTGTTAAAATAATATGGGAGCTACTGACGACTAGGTGAAGACTAGGACTTGGGTCGTCTTTGTATATTATAAATCCATGTTTAGTGGTGGATGACTGTATTCCTCCCAAGCGGAAGTTTCGGCCATTATACCCACCCCACTCGTTGTACACGTTTTGCCCTTTCCCTTAGATTGTGTATATATATATGGAGAGGAAGAGGGTATGATAGAAACAGAGAGAACAAGAGTGAGAGAGAGTCATCACTCCCCCGTTTTAACTCTTTATAAATGTGATACCTTCCCTCCCACTCTTTCTGCTTTAGTATCACCTGTGTTGATCAAAACTACAAGGCAGGCAGGTCCTGTTTGAGCGCGATCGGTCACTAAATGGCAGGGATCTTGATGGTGGCTGCTGAAACAGGAAATATCAATGGCTTGTACGCGTCAATCAAGGCGGACCCTAAAGTTTTGGATGATATAGATGATATACCTTTTGTTGATACTCCTCTACATATAGCCGCCTCAAGAGGACATACTGATTTCGCTTTAGAAATCTTGAGATTGAAGCCATCATTTGGTAAGAAGCTCAACCCAGATGGACTAAGCTCGTTGCACCTGGCTTTGATAAATGACAAGTTTGAGACGGTAAAACGACTCATAAAGTTTGACAAGGAGCTCATACGAGTCAAAGGAAAGAAGGGGGCCAATCCTCTGCATTTGATTGCAAAAAAAGACAACAAAGTCAATCAACAACAAAGAGTGGCAGATCGCATTGATATTTTGGCAGAATTCCTTTTTGCTTGCCCAAATTCAATTGAGGACCTCACCATTCGAGATGAGACTGCTCTGCATATTGCTGTGCAATCCAAGAATCAAAAAGCTGTACAAGTCATATTGGGATTTATTTGTAGGATTGACAAGACAAGGGTGTTGTACTACAAGGATAAGGAAGGGAAGACTGCTCTGCGTATGGCGGAGGACACCTCACAGGACGTGGTATGTGGTCTCTCTCTTGATTGCACTCTTTTGATTATATATGCCTCGTTACATATGTTCACGCACAGCTGGAATTAGCCAATTTGTAGAACTACATACGAATAATCAAACGGAAAAAATAAATTAAACTCACAAGTCGCAAAATCCACGCTAATGAAGTTTACAAATTTCGCCCTCGCTATGGTGCTACGAGAAATTGACGGTGTCCGTCTCCCAGTATACGACGATCTCACCTTGTAGAGCAACACTCCAATCTACAAGCCTATCGAACCAAACTTGAGTATTGAATTCTCTCTGGAAAGGAAAAATTACAGAACAATATGAGGAGTAATGCAATAGGTGGGCAGATTTTTTTCGAACCTTTAAAAGTAATGTGAGAGATTATTTATATAAGCATAGAAAGCTATAGACCGAAAGGTTGCAGTCACAAGAGGCACCACTGTTCCGAATCAATACGGTTCTAACACACGAGGTACAGTGTTTCAAATCAACATGGACCACTATTAGGTTGCTTAACCAATATGGCAGGTTTTCAATTGATTCCCAAAGGTTTCAACTGATTCCAAGATTCAAAATTAAATAAAGCTTTTAGAAGGAATTAATTAGTATGTAGTTAAAAGAATTGGTAACTAAAATTTTAATTATTCCCTCCTAAAAAATAAATCTCATAATCTTGTGAACCAACTACCAATCTCAACCTGGCACAGACAGCGTATATACAATAAACCAAACTTTCTAGCCACTCAAAGTTTATTTATTTATCCAACGTAGGACTGATAAATTACATCCAATTCAACAGTTTATATTGGAGATAATTTTTCAATTCATTTACAAATATTGTTACACAAACCATAATTTTTCGAACAGCTGGTAGTACGGGAGGAATTTTCTTGAGAAAATTTAAAATGGGAACTTGCATGTGGATGCTAATTGAGTTATCGCACTAATTTTGAAAGGCAAAAGAAAGTTTTATTAATCTTGACATTGTTACAAGACTAATAGGAGCAAGGAAAAAACAAAAAGTCTAATCCGAGACCCAATCCAAGGATTGGTAAGAAGCCAATCAATGGAGCCAAATGGACAAGCCCGCATATCTACAATAAGAATGAAAGGACACCTATAGACCCTCGATGGTCAAAATAAGGCAAAGCCCACACAAAGAAGCCCAAGGGACACACAGAAATAGCAACAAGCAACCACAGCCGTCTTCGCCTTCGAGAGCCGGGGAACGAGCCCCTGTGAGCTGCCCCGAAGAACAACACTGCCAGCAACTACAAGTCACCACAAACGTGACCGTCAGCATCAAAACGCCCAGCAATCAGAACCCATTCAACTTCTCAAAACCACGCAGAAATTTCCTATCCAGAAATATTTCTTAATCTTGAGTTATCGTCCTGTTGACATTGTGATGGTATAATAGTTTAATTATCTGTATTTTGTGTTTTACATATTTAACCACTTTATTCCATTATTCAGGCTTCCAAATCTCTGCAAATTAGAAATGACTATGTTAATAAGTTAACTTTCTTTCTTTTTTGAACGGCAAAGAAGGATTTTGTTAATAAGTTAACTACATGACTTAGGCTTCCAAATCTAAAAAATGAATTTCATTAGGTAAATAAATTACTGATTTTTCTCTGTGTCTTATGCAGATTCTGAGTAGTTTACGACGTGCAAGAGCTACTTCTTCGTGGACTAAGGAGATTGTGCGTAGTTTATGCTATGCAGGAGCTTTAGAATGTTCATCGCCTGATCCTAGTCTTGCTGAATTTTTAAATTCACCGGAGCGACCTTCGGAAGTACTCTATAAACTTAGAATCCGTGTGCGTAGAAGCGTGTCAATGGAGCTGCGTAATATGGGACTAGTGGTAGCTGTGCTAATTGCAACGGCGACCTTCCAAGCAGTACTTAGCCCCCCAGGAGGGGTAGGCGGTCCTCGTAACAACTAACAACAACCTCCTTACAAATGGCACTAGTATCAACGCCACCAACCACCTAGTTGCTGCTAACACAAGCTTTATTAACGCCACATTTTTCATTCCCACTACTGACGATCCTGTCAAAGGATTGATTGGTAATGGTCAGCCTACGTATGGAAATTTCTTCCTCCGATTTTATTATCTCAACACATTGGCCTTTGTTCTCTCGATGCTGATGATAATGTTTGTCCTCCCATTACGACCCTTTGCTATACTGCATGCCGCTCTCTGCTTTCTGATTTTGAGCTAAGGAGAATCATTTTCCGTCATATCACCGTCGCATGTTTTCGCTGAGGTTTTTCAGAAAGTAATCACTGTTTGTCCGTTTCTAATTTATATATATAGAACTTTTCTCACGGGCAAGCCCGCAAATGAACGCCTTCGGATGCTACGACGTCTGCTGAACAATGTTGAGCAATAATTGAATGATGAGCCCTAAACCTAGATGCACCAACTGCCAAACTTGCAAGTGTGAGACAACATTGTGTGGTTATTTGTTATTTATTTATTTTTCACTCAAAGTGTAGTTTAATGTCGTTATTGTTGTCTCTGCTTTCCTTTATTTATTCTATATATGTAATCTTGCTTTGTTTTGATATTAGACCAGCCTACTGGACTGAACTTTTTTTCATCTTCTCGCTTCTCTCTTGCGAATCTGTAATTAACATGCGTGGTACACACTTCTTTTTTCATTTTTTATCCAAAAGGCCTGTAGACTTTGAACCAAGGACCTCCTGATGTAACAAGTTTGCACAAACTACATAAACAAAGATTCCACCTGTATTGGTATATGGAATAAATTGATATATAATACATGTATTTGTTCTAGTTTTTGCCTAAAATTCGGAGGCCTTAAGGTTGTCGCACCTCAAATTTTACCTCAAGACAGGTCCTATGAGCATGATTAAGGGCTAAAGCTAGCCGAAGGCCTTCATGAACGGACATAACTTCAGCCTTCAGCAATTCAAAGGGATTTTAAGCTAATCCCGCAACCTGCCCAGACCCAAGAGGCCTGGCTGGGCCTAGAGCCACCCAAAATTAATTACACCCCAAGAACTTTTAGGCCTAGTTTTCAAAAAAAAATTTAGCAACTCAGTTGCAAAAATCATGTTGATTTTAGCAAATGAGTTCACCAGGTGCTAAAATCATGGTTTTTCAAATAAAAAAATGAAGCGGTTCCGTCTATCGTTTTTTGATTTTTTTGGCACCAAATTAAAATACTCCGCATGTACTTTAATTCGGTGTGAAAACTTCAAAACAAAATACACGGAAACACTTAATTTTTTAATTTGAAATACCATGATTTTAGTATTTAGTAAACTCATTTGATAAAATCAACATGATTTTAACAACTAGGTTACTAATTTTTTTTGAAAAACTAGGCCTAGTATTGGGTGAGGATCTTTTCTATCTCAAAGAGTAAAATTTAAAGCAGCCAACAAGTTTCTACCGGGGAGCAAATGAATGTGCTGATTGGAGCTGAACATTCTGAGGAGCTAATGGTGATCAATCAGCCTCCCTTAGAAATAAGGGAGTTCATGAATAGGAATAGACTTAACACTAGGTCGATTCTGGATTAGTGCTTTCTTATGCTATGTCTCATGATTTGTCGAAACCTATCTATTTTCTTTTGGACTTGTAACAAACTCTTTGCACCTCTGATGCAGCCTTTCTTTCTTCTCTAGTTTAATATATTTCCGACGTACCCAAAAAAAAAAAAACAAGTTTCTCCACAGCACGGAGGTAGGAAAGGAAGGATTTATATAGCTCGTGCAAGTGCATTCTTTTTCTAGTTTCCGATGTGGGACTTGTGAACACAAGCAAATGAAGTAATGCTTCTTTTTTTTTTTTTTTTATACATATAATGGTAATAGGCTGTCTTGTTGACAACACAAATTAGGTTCCTCCAAAGTCTTTTGAAGCATTTTGTACATGTCAATATTTTTCATCCAGCATTTTATATTACAAAAAGAGGGATTTTTAATGTTTTTCTCTTTTTTTCCCTCTATTTTAGTTATTCAAATCTTACCTTCTTTTCGATCAACCATGTCACAAGAAAGACTAAATGGGTTGTCCACGTTATCGATTGAAAATGACCTGGTGGAAGAGGGGATTATACAAGTGGAATTGATATTTTTGCTTCCAAAAATGCATCACGAGTAATGTTCAGTTGATACTCGTGCGTTGTCGAGATAATATGTATTTGGAGACTTTGTATTTTGCGTTCTTATATAATGAATAATATAACTTTATATTATTTTGGCTTCCTTGTATTATGATTGTTGCTGGAAAAATTATTTAAGTGTTATACTCTTAAGGCACAATTTTTTTATTAGAACTTCGGCACTCCAAACCCTTAGGCCGGTCCTGAAAAAAGTAGTCAATCATTCTTGTTCTTTGCAAGAATTGATCCCTGACCTCCTATTTGGAAGTGTACAACGGAATGTTATAATCACTTAGACCCTAAAATATTTAAGATGAAAATTAAACTAATATAATTGGCAAAATTGTGTAGTTACCCACCGGGTCTTGTTCCAAACCTTTTTCCCTTACCCATATCAAATGGTGCAGCCGCTGGATTTCTGCTCTGATGTGTTCTCAAAACTTGCAACTTTTTAGATAGGAGAAGAAAAGACTGAGTCAATTGATGGGAACAAAGCTGACAAGTGACAACTAATTAGGAGGGGAAATTTTTACAAGTGAATAGAAATATCACAAGCAGTATCTCGTGCTATGCAGTATGCACAGGCACGTAATAAATTTGCAATAAACAATAGACGAATGCAAGAAAGTGAATTCATCTAACAAAAATCAAATCATAAAAAACCAACGGAAGTTAAGAAATCCTTTCTTCCTTAAACTTAAGAAAAGTTTCTCTCTTAGTAAAATTTGTGACAGGACACAATCACACAACCAAGATACTGTTTTCCGGTCTGAATATTGAGACGTTTAGTCTTGGCTAAACTTCTTCGTATCCCCTTTTCCGACGATAGTGGGAAATACTTGAGCTGCATTATCGTGTCGTACCGTAACAAAAAATTATTTATAAAATCTTGGAATTAACTATTACTCCAGAGAATAGTGGATAAGTCCGAGTATCGATTTATAGAGACAGATTTGCTGAATTACGGTATTTTCGATTAGTTTCTAACTTAATTCAATAAAAAGAATATTGGTTTGTGTGTGTGTTGGGTTAACCCAGGGTATATGAATGTCCTGGTTCCGCCCTTGGCTGAGGTCATGAAAGGTCATTACAGCTCTTCTTCTCTGGTCAGACCTTCAACTACATGGCGTGGGATATCCAGGGGTTGGATTTGTTTACTGGAGGAATTAAGGATATCATTATTAAAATGGCCTGATTCGTGATTGCATTGCACGTGTTCTTCAAGATCATGAGGCGATCGAGTCTTAGGATGAGGACAACAAGAACCTGTTTAAGGAGGAGGATGCAGAGGTGGAGAAAGAGGATGGCGAGATAGGCATCCTCTGGCCAAGAAAATAAAAAAGCAACGCTAGACACTTATCTTTAATTTTGTTTGTACATAGAGTTAGACATGTGTAAAACCTAGAGTCATGTATTTTCTTGTTCAAGATTCAAGGCCGTAATTTGTTCTTACTTTAGATTTTATTGGTCAAATGAAGTTTGGAGTTGGAACATGTTCGGATATGTATTGTGAATTGTGTATCTTGCTGTTGTTGACTCTCTGATGAGACGTTAAGATGTCAGGATTCCAAGAAAAAGGGGGAAACGTTGTCAAATTTTTTCGAGAACTTGCACTTGAACACAATTTCAGCATCCAAAAATTTGTTTTCTGCACTTTTGCTGTTTTACATTGAGTTTCAGCATTCGAATACATGTTTTCTGCACTTCTACACTGATAAAATGTTCAAAAAACTTGTTTTCTGCACTTATGCACATAGTTTCAGCAACCAAAAACCAATTTTCTGCATTTTTACAGGCAGTTTCAGCAACCACAAATCAATTTTTTGCAGTTTCACACTCATTTTCAGCAATCCCATATAGACCTACATGTATAGATACACCAAAACATGTGTATCAATATGCATCCAATCCCAGGTGTATAGATACACCAAAACATGTGTGTCAATATGCAAATAATCTGCATCCAGTAGATACGTGTATCAATACCCAAGCAAATATTAACAAACTTTATTGGAAGAAACAAGTAAGATAGGATACGATTAAGAGCTTCTGTTCCAAAAACTCACAAGGCCAACACTCTCAAGTGAAATCACTCTACGAGAGATAAAAATGCTGCGAATTTTGCATATAGGGATGTTGCCCATTTTTCCTAGAGATTCTTTACCAGCTTTGAACTCTTTTGTGGATTATACTGCTTAGAATTTAAACTATGTCCTCGTATAAACAAGCATGGAGCACAAATTAAAATTTTAAACTAAGTCCTCACATGAGCAAGGTAGGTTCTAGAAAAATTTTGGCATGACCTTACTATTTTTTGTCCTAGCCCGACATCATAGCATCTCAGTCAACAATCAATAATAAATAACATCAGCAAAATGCATATTCAGACTCAAACAAAGTGATTCCCGTCCTAACTAAATAGCTAATGCCCAAGGGGAAGGATCTGAAAGAATTAAACGGCGAACCAGCGCTATGCTCATTATATACACCAAGTATGGTGCAGGCTCCACCAGTCCTTGCCTCTTAGTCACATGCAATTGTAGCAGACCAATGTATAAATCCTACGTAAAACACGTGCTAAAGATTTGTATACTTCATATCAGAAGCTGCTGATGCACTAATTCCACCAATTCGAATGTAAAGTTGCACGTAACTGCAGAAAATTCAAATTAATCACTACAACAAAAGTCACTTTCTATAGCACGCCAAAAATGCTATAGAAAGTCATATATAGCGTTTTAACAAATGCTATGGTAGCCGGCGCTATAAAAAAGGGTCACACTTTTCATAGGATTTTTTTGTCCACTATTTGTTTTCAATAAGATCTGCAATTAGACATTATTGCAGCAATTTTAAAATCCTTAATATGAATAAAGGGACATGTCACATCAATTTTTTTTGGACTGTAGTGGTCCACAAAACTCATATATTCTCCCACAAATACTCATTGTTTAAACCACAAAGTCTCATATTAAATGGCTTTCTAAATTCCCTCCTATGGGCGTAACTACCTTTCCTCCCTTTTAATCTTTGTATTATTTCAGAGATTAATAAAGGTCTTTGATTATCAAAAAAAAAAAGGCTTTCTAAATGAGTGTTTTTGGAAGAATATATGAGATCTTCTGGTCAAATTTCGTAATGATTCAATATGAGTTCAAATATTTATTTATGTGATACTTTATATGTATCACATTTCCACTACGGTCCAAAATCGTCATATGAGATTATTGGGTTACTTTTATGAGGTTGATTTTTGCTAATATGAGATTTTGTGGGTCTTTGTTGCTTTTTTTGTATGTTTTATGAGAATTTGTGGCTTTATATATGAGATTTTTAAAACCCAAAACCGTCATATGAGATTTCACACGGTGTTTTATAATTTTTTGTAGCTCTCCATATGAGCTGAGAAATGACCAGTTTAAGGGGTCACTTTTTGCCTATGTGGCGCAATCTCAGCCGTCTATTTGGTCAAAGGTTCATACGGTACACAATTTTCATATCTCTAGCCACAGAAATTAATAATTACAGCCACAAAATCTCATATTTGGCTATCACATGTTTCATAAAAAGTGGATTTTAGGGGGGCGTGTACCCTAGAATTCTTCCTGTATTTGGACTATATTTCAAACCAAAGACACGTGATGGAGAAACTTTACGGAAAATTACTGGCCGGTCCTAGTTTTTGAGTTTGCTTCTGTGGAGACCCCCTTTTGTCTTTCACTCCTTTATAGGCCCAGAACGCGTGTGGATGGCTCATGAACAGTATTTGTACCGTATTACCCACTCCCTCTCCCTCTCTCTCTCTCTCTCTCTCTCCTCTGCCTACGCACATGACATGCACCGTATTACCCACTCTCTCTCTCTCTCTCCCCTCTGCCTACGCACATGACATGCAACACTCAACACACATACCCTGACACAGTTAACTCTCTCTCTCTCTCTCCCCCCCCCCCCCCTTTTTATTTTTGAAACTTTAAATATTTATAACTTTTAATTTGTATATCCGATTTTGAAAAAATATATATTTTTAGAACCTACTCGACGAGATCTATTAAACGAGATCCATTGTGAATATGAAATTATGCATACAAAAAAAATTATTTTTTGCGGGTGTGAATTTGTATGCTATTTGAGAGATGTGAATTGTTCAAAAGGGTAGTGAATTCTTCCATTTTGAAATATGTGAATTTTGCATTTGAGGGTTATGAATTCGTTTTTTTTTTTTTTTGGAGTGAATTGTGTATTTTGGGAAGTAAGTTGCAATGTGCGAATTCTGCATTTAAGAGTTGTGAATTCTTCTAGTTGGAGGGTGTAAATTCTACATTTGAGGGCTGTGAATTCTTTCTTTTTGGGGTGTGAATTATGTTTTTGGAGAGTGAGCTGTGATGTGTGAATTCTTCCATTTGAGAGGTTTGAATTCTTTCATTTTAGAGGATGTGAATTGTTCAGAATGATTGTGAATTCTTAATTGATGGGTATAAAATAACTTTTTTTTATATGTACAAAATTTCACATTCAAAAAGGATCTTGTTTTAATGATTTTATCAAGTAGATTTCAAATATATAATTTTTACAAAAAAATAATTTCTATAACAAAAGTTATTTTATTTTAAAATCAAAAATAAAAAAAGTTTAAAGTATGTAGTAGAATTGATTGGACAGCACTAGAGATGAAGAAAGAGGTTTGGGGTTTGATCGTATAGTACTAGAGAGAGAAAGAGAGAGAGTGTAAAAAAACAATGATGATGTACAGTAATTGATTGCACTCGGAGCCGAAATATGTGTGTGTGTGTGTGTGTGAGAGAGAGAGAGAGAGAGAGAGAGAGAAAGTAATGATGACGAGAGAGTGTAAAAAAACAATGATGACGTACAGTAATTGATTGCACTGGGAGCCGAAATATGTGTGTGAGAGAGAGAGAGAAAGTAATGATGACGCGCGCAATAGTGGAGAGAGAAATAATTTTGATACGCGCGTGAAAGGGCTTGAATGAACCGAGATAGACACGCGGTGGGTTTATATGGAAGAAGAGCTACAAAAGTGGGCCGGCCAGTCACAAACCCAAAACTTTACTATGTGGCAAGATTACATCCATGTTCTGCAGGCACTGGACTGTAGAACCAATTAATGTTAACGTTAGTCACGGACAGGTATGGCCCCCAAAAGGAAAGTGAACGGTTGGGGAAAGCAATAATACACTATGATATCTGAACAATAATAGAAGTACCTTGGCCATGTATAGAAAATAAGGAGAACATTAAATTAACATCAGAAAAATTCAATGGCAATAATGCCCCACATTTGAAATAATGCTAAAGGACAACAAGAACAGATCCACTGAAAATAACTATTATGAAGAAGGGCAAAAAGGCCATAAAAAGAAAAAACGAAAGAGGATGGGAGTTTTTCCTTTTATTAGAGGTAGGATTTAACACTTGCTATGGTCAATGTGGTTCCTGTATAGTTTGATTAGGTTTGTCTAGGGTATTTGCATTTCTTGTCTTATCTTTGCAATTCGGATTGCATTTAAAAAATAAGCCCTTTTAAACAAGTTTAAAAAATTGACTCTTCCACCTGTTTTTCAGTTCCGACTTGTCCTCTACCTTTCAAAGAAAAGTGTACTCCATACGTACAGTTTGACTGCAAAACCCAACAAGTGGGCCCCCCACTTTTCCTCCGCCCTCTCTATGTGCAAAACTGGGCAGTGGCCCCCAGTCCAAAAGCCAATAATGACGCGTTGCTCTCTCTCTCACTGTCTCTGTGCAAAATTCAGCCGAAATGGACCCACATGCTACTGCTACAGTATGCATCCGATCACAAAAGTTCTTTTTGAGAACAAAAAATTATTTTCCAGTTCAAATCCGAACAAGTGTATTTTCAAAGATTTAACATCTAATGACTAATGATGAACAATGTTGGGCAATAATTGAGTGATCGGCTCTAAATCAGATGTGCCAGTAGCCAAACATATGACACTATCAACTGTGAGACATTGAATAGATATTGAAACTAATCTTGAGATTGAAGCCATCATTAGGTAGGAAGCTAAACCCCTAAGGGCTAAGCTTCTTGCTCCGGGAGCTTTGATAAATGAGAAGTTAGAGACGGTAAAACGACTCATAAAGTTTGACAAGGAGCTCATACGGGTCAAAGGAAGGGAGGGGGCCAATCCTTTTCATTTGATTGCCGAAAAAGCCAATAATGATGATTAGGAGAGAATGGATGATCCCGTTTGCCGAAATATCTCCTAAAACGAAACCGGCCTACAAACAGGGCGTTACGGTATACAGTGTGTTGTCACAATAATTTTAAGTTATTATTTATTATTTTAATTTTTATGCTAGGCTAATGTGCAAGGTGATAAAAAAAAAAGAAAAAAAAAGGCTATATTGACACCATTTGTTGTACAGAAAAGTACATCACCTTGTGGTGGTTCAATTTTTGGGTTACACACAAATGATCGGAGCCGTTCAATTTGTTTAAAATATGTTTTTAATAATCTCATTAACAAATTAACTCATTCAAATAAATTGTTTGGCCAAAATAGGCCAAAGTCGGTTATGGTGTGGTATATGAAAATTGACTTTAATTATTCCAAACCCAACTGGAAAATCAAAGAGTCGCATAAAGTCACTCAATTTTTTATCCACTTTCAACCAATAAGAAAGTGGGTAATATTCACTCACTTTTACGTTCCATATGTGAGATAACAAAGTTGGGTGAGGTGTACTCTGGAGTTTGGATCACCTTATGTTATAATCATCTCATGTGAAGCAAAGTAAGACCAAAGAGGGTTTCACTTGACGATTCAAGCCATTTATCTTTTTAGGTCTCAAAGTGCTGATCCTCTGTCCAAAAAAAATAAAAAAAATAAAATTGATCGCATATCAACATCCACCTGAACGAACATTAATGTCCCAATTAATAGAAATGGTCAGTTGAAATTGACCATATGTTAACTCTCACGATCACTGTGATCTAATCGTCTATGTATCTTATGAGTTATGACCAATGCAATTTCAGAAGATCGACCTCGCTAATGTCCGATCAACGTGATTTTATTCATCCATAATCAACACATTGAGGTCTATAAAATTTGCGATTCGGATCATTAAGTGAGACCATAAGAAATCCCATTAATTTTACATCACATGAGAGGTGTTTGATATTTCTAGTCAGTAGAATCAATTATTTTTACTTTCAAGGAATAATTGAAGAACTAATTTTTCTTTCGAATTTAAATTGTTCCTTTCATAATTTATCGATCCGATGCATCAAAACTCATATGTACATATATACAAATATTCATATTCATATTTTAAGAGTGATGCATGGTACGTCTCTTTAGTGCTAGTAAATGGATTCTTTCATAAACACAAGTAAATTATCCTTCAACGTAGGCTTCACTTCACATTCAATTTAATAATTAGATTGTCACAATCTTAAAACTAGAAAACAAAAGAACTTGTTTTCTTTGGTGTATGACATTAGTTAAAAGAGGTCAGGAAGGATTCGCAACAATTCACCGAGAAACAATTATTAATTTTGAGGGATCACGCTGGGAATTTTTATTGTTTTGATAAGTTTGTCTGAGGCCACTGAATTATATTATTGTGGGCAAATTTTTTATATATATGTGAAAATTATAAGAGCGTCGAATATTGAGAAAGTGAGCTCAAATTCCTCTGCCAATGATAGAAAGAGGTAAGAGGGCTAATGGAGTCACAATTTTATGCAAAGTATCATTCTCAACATTGACTCTTGCTCAATTGTAAGACACTATCTTCTCAATCATAGAAGAAGTATTAATTTTTTGGATTTTGATGAACTGCTTGGGCCAATTGTATACCTTCCATAACGTTCTTAGGGCAGTCTTACATTTGATGGGTCAAATTAACAATTTAAGCACAATAGATATTTTACACATTGAGTGGGGTCAATTGACCCCACTTGCCTAGTGTGAACCACCCCTTGCCTTAGGCGCACCACGTGTCTAGATTCTATATGGTTACATTTAGGGAGGTTACTATAGCCGGTCGCCCACTTGTTCACCTCTTTCACTATGGTTATCACCCAACTTATAGTTCAAAGGAATTTGGAGTGTCAACCACTTAACTATAGGTCACTCATGGAGAAATTTGAGGCAATCACTATCAAACATATCCACCGTGAAGCTAATCATTGTACGGATGCACTAACAAAGGATACTCCTTTTCCTGTTGGAGACTTTTAAATTTATCTTGTTATTCCTAGTTCTATTTCTAATTTCCCTCGAATTGTTTCTATATGAATTTAATTTTTAATGCACCTTTCATTATCAGAAAAATAAAAAATAAAAGTACTCATCATTTTTTAATCTTATTTGGTTTTGGAAGTATTTTTCGAGAATATGAAATTATCATTTGAATGGTTCTATTAGGGGTGGTTTGGGTAAATTGAAAAAATTGGTTTTTTGGTTTTGTCCTTATTCAAATTTTTTTTGCATTTCTTAGTTTTTGGTTGATTTTTTGTGGTTTCTTGGTTTGTCTTGACGAGAAGAATGAGAAGAATCTAAAAAGTATAAAATTATTAGCCAAATTTAAAGTTTTGTGAATAAAGATGAAAAATTTAGCCAAAAAACCGGTTTTTTTTATTATTCTTCGTCTTTATTCACAAAACTTTAAATTTGGCTAATAATTTTATACTTTTTAGATTCCTCTCGTCGAGACAAACCAAAAAACTACAAAAAATCGATCAAAAACTAACAAATGCAAATTTTTTTTGAATAAAGACAAAACCAAAAAAAACTAAAAAACTAATTTTTTCAATTTATCCAAAAAACTAATTTTTTCTTTCTGGGGAAAAAAAATCTCGAAAAACAAGTTTCGAAACAGAGTCCTAGATCTATCAGGTCTTGCTGAAAATTCAACACCGTCCATGATTAAAAGATGTAGGACCTCTTGGCAGAGACATGATCAAAGCGAGTCATTATGACAGATCCCTAACATTTGTCCTTTCAAATTGTCCGGATGTCATTACATAATTCTACTCGTACTGTTTACCGCTATGAACAAATCCATATTTACTTTGGTGGGACGGAGTTCTGCTTTCTTGAGTAGACATTTCAAGGAAAATTATTAGCTACATTTGTCACATCTACAAAATCTACTTTGCACCCTTCATCTGCCCACGTGTTGTAGCAAATTTGTCTACTTCTATGGTGCATATGGGGTGGTTAAAGTAGTGGTAACACTGGATAAGTATTCAATGACTATAAAGTTGTTGGCATTTATTATGGGCAACCGATTAGCCGTAAAAGTTGTCTTGGAGATGGAACAAGACAAGAAAATTAAACATAAAAGAGGAGAGAGAATAGGTTTCACCAGTCACTATACATAGAACACTGACTACACTCTGTATCCTATAGCGTATAGTTATATACGTCGGTCAGGTCGGGTCTTTCGGGTTTAAATTATCTCAACCCACTATCCGACCCGAAACTCGAAAATTTCACAACTGCAAACCCGTAATTCGACCGAAATATGCATCAAAACCGCCCAAAAGACATTGGGTCGGATCGGGTCGAGCGGGTTAACCGGGTCTGTGCTCACCCCTAGGACTCTGTACCACTAGAAGGGTTCTCTTCTTCTTCTTTCTTCGGTCTATGACATTAGTCAAAAGAGGTCGGGAAAGGTTGTCGAGGATTCGCCGAGAAAATCTAAACCAAAGTTTGAGGGTGTTTGGGCGCCTGAGTTTCCCATTTTTCAATTCTCGTTTTTGGCTTCTGATTGTTTGGCCGCATGGAGAGAAAACTCATTACCTCAAAATGAGTTCTTCATTTTTCACTTTCTAGACCAAAAGCCAAAATCAGCACCTGACCTCCTTTTGATTTCTCATTCTCATTTTCCATTTCCCCTCAATTTTTCTCTTCTATCACTACCCCTTTTGTTTACGTTATATCTGGGTTGTTTTTTCCATCACACACACAGTGACGACAAGAGAGAAGAGAGGAGGAAAGGCAAGGCAAGATCCCTGATTTCTCCTCACCGATCAAAGTTGCTTTGGAAACGTTCAGATCTAGACGACGATCGATGAACTGGACGACATACTGGGTTATCTTGGGATTTCTTTTCTTGCACAGATTATTGGTCTAGAATTTTGCTATTGATTTGCTGAGTAATGTAGAAAATTGGTAAAGAAGGAGAGAGAGAGAGAGAGAGAGAGAGAGAGAGAGAGAAATTACAGATTGGGGGAGAGGGAGAAATTGGGTTTGGTTTGGAGTGGAAGCAAGAGAGAGAGTAATAGGATGAGTAAACAAGGGCAAAAGATTCACTGTATTCGTACATAGAAAATTGTGTTATACATCAGTAAATTACACTCCTATATTTGTAAACATTTTTATAACATAATTAATAAATAAGGGCAAAATAGTAAAAAATCAATCCATAATTTATTTTCATCATTCTCCTCCCAAACACTACTACTTTTGTAAAATACATTCTGCACATTTCTCCCAAACACTCCTCTCATATTCAAAACTCATTCTAACCATAATCCAAAAAGCCAAAAAATTAAAAATGAAAAGCTGAAAAATAGGCTCTCAAACACACCCTTCATAGAAATTTCCCTTTTAATCTAAAAAAAAAAAAAAAGAAGGTGAACTGTCCGAGAGGAATTTATCTTTCATTTTGCTCCAGAGCCTGATTTGGCTAGTGTTTGTGGCCAAAAATGATTGTTCCACTGTTGTAGAAACATGGAGAGTAAGCACAAGAACATCACTCAAAGTACTAGGTGCATGGTAGGTTGTGGCTTCACCATCCATTAACATAAATAAAAAATAGATTTCAAAGTTTTGAAGTTTGAAGTTCCAAGTACTACATTATGGTTGTTGTGAGGAAGTTGCAACTTCAACCGTATTTTCTCTACAGAATATCTTATTCACGGATGGGCTGCAAACAGCTTGTTTGCAGCCACCCAATGAAATCGTGCCACGTCATCAAGATGGAGTGCATCAACTGTTCCCCAACCACCCGCATGCATCTGATCCCTCCCTCCCTTTCATAACCCCTCCCTCTCCCCAGCAAAGCCCCTCTCTCTCTCTCTCTCTCTCTCTCTCTCTTAGCGACTATTACCAGCAACCACCACCAGCCACCAATCAAACGCCGGACCTCTAACACCACCGTCACCAATCGAGTGGAAGGAGAGGACTCGGAGCTGGGTGAGTCGGCCCATTATGTTGGGTGGGATTGGGCCGACGAGGGCGGTACCGGGAAGGCGGAGGAGATTGGGTGGGGTCGCACTCAGAAACACTAGCACCACCATTAGAGAAACCCAAGTACCGCCATTTCTTGAAAATAATGCCATCGAATTTTTCTTTTTATCCCCAACAGAAATTGAATTAATTGGTTATTTTGGGGGTTCTTTGACGAGGGATCCGGGTGAGGTTTTCCGGTGACGGGCTATGGGAGAGGGTGGTTTTAGAGAGAGAGAGAGAGTGTGAGACAGAGAGAGAAGGGGTAGGTTGGTGCTGGAAGAGGGATGGGTCCTTTTTCCGGTAAGAGAGAGGGGGGTTTTGAAAGGAGGGAGGTATCAGATGCATGAGGGTAGTTGGGGAACAGTTGATGCACTCCATCTTGATGACGTGGCACGATTTCATTGGGTGGCTGCAAACAAGCTGTTTGCAGCCCATCCGCGAATAAGATATTCTCTTTTCTCTAAATTGTTGAAGTCTAGTGTGTAAAATTTGTCTACCAATCGACAAAAATTGTCCACTTCAAATGATTCAAGCTCCCAAGAAATCTAAACTGATGCTAAGGGTAACGGCTAACTCTACTCTTTAAAATGACTATTTAACTTAAGTATTTGAAATTCAAATATATTTGGAACCGTGGTCATTAATGCTAATCGCACCAAAGGAGATACAAACAGCAAAATTTCGACTAGGTGAAGACTAGGACTTGGGTCGTCTTTTTATATTATTGTTAATCCATGTTTAGTGATGGATGACTCCCAAGCGGAAGTTTCAGCCATTACTTAGGAACGCCGAGTAGTGTAGTGCTATTTAGAATTATTGAAGTTAAATTGGTGTTCACTCCTTAATACTGTATCATCATAAGTGATTCTTTTAGATGGTTATATTGTTGTATTTTGCTCGGATTCCGATCCAAAGAGATACAAAAATGGCTATGAGGAAGGCCGGAAGGGCAGAGTTGGTTAATTAATCGGCGACAATCTTTCGCTATGGAGAACCCAAAAACCGCGATTCTAATGTCGAGGTGGAAAGAAAGACGGCCAGGTTGCAGGTAGGGGAAGGATAAGGCGTTGGTACCCTTACTTCGCCGGCGACAGAGAAGAAGGCGCAGTGGATGTAATTCTGATAGAGAAGTGCAACATGAGGGAGAGGATTTGATTCAAAAGCTGAGATTAACTGTGAACACATGTTAAAACAAGAGAATATGGGACAGGAGATAGGTACAGAGCGATGGGGACAGAGGATCCCGAGCCTTCGAAGACACCTATCTAGATGATACTGGCCAAGTACGAGAAAATTATAAGGATTGTTAAAATCATGAGTCTTTCTTCGACAAGCAAATGGTATAGAGGTCAATCATGAAAATAGGACACAAACTAATTTTTTAATGCGAAAAAGGACAAATCACACACATTTCAAAAATACTCCCGCTAGCCCATAAAAGTGCCTAAACCATCCAAACTTTATGAAAGTGCCTAAACCCCTAAACTTAATAAAAGTGTCTAAATCTCTAAATCTAATGAAAGTGTTTAAACCTAAACCCTAGGGAACACTCTATGAAAGTGTCTAAACCACTAAAACCCTATAATTGAAAAGTGCATCCTAAAACTAAAACGTTAGAGTATCCTATGAAAGTGCCTAAACCACTAAAATCTTATAATTGGAAAGTGCACCCTAAGTATCTAAACCCAAAATGCCTAAATCCATTATGCCCTATCCCAAAGAGCCTAAACTCTCTAAAATTGAACCAACCACTTAAAATTGAAGAGAGAAAAATCAAATTTTTCCCATGCCATCAATTTTGTCCCACCAGAAACAGAGAGAGTGAGGGAGAGGGGCTGGGGTCTGCCATTATCAAGCACGTGACAATTCAGGCAATTGTCAAGTCACTTTCAAGGGTCAGAGCATAGTCACTTTATTACTCCACATGCGAGGCCTGACATGCGCGGCTTATTTCTCCTAATTCATTAAGGGTATTTTTGTCTAATTTTATTCTTAAGTTCTCAAATTTTTTTCATTAAGGGTATTTTGTTCTTTAGTTCTTAAGTTCTCAAATCCAACTCAATCCACCCATTTGCCCTCCCATTTCCACTCAAATGGGTGGATTGGGTTGGATTTGAGTGGGTTGACATAGGTTATGGGTTGAATATAGGTGGGTTGAATATGGGTTGAGAGTAGATGGGTTGAATATGGGTGAGTCGAAAATGAGTCTAGCCAAACCCAACCCAACCCGATCGAACCCAACCCATTTTTCTTTTCTTTTACCTTAAAAAGCATGCAAAACAATCTCAGACTCCTCGTGAAACGTGGCGGAACTCAAATCTATACATTTTGAAGTTTGAACTATTCATGACCGTCTATTTGATAAACAGAATTTAAAATTTCAATATTCCGATGTTTGGTCAACCTGATTTTTGACATGCTTGGCTATACTATTATCTGAGCCATATAAAATGAATGGTTTAGATAACTGCAATAAAGTGAGGCCTAAAGTGGGCTGACGAAACCGTAGGTTTTCATCTGATGTGGAAAGAATTTATACTCACAAAATAAATACTCTATTATTTCTGTTCAAAAGACAAAAATACCAATAAATAGAGAATTTACAGTAACCATGAGATACTTCTAGGCTAGAATTTACAGTACCCCTGTTGTTTTTTTTCATTCTTTTCAAGAGATAGAAGTGGCGGTCTGGTCTCCCTCTCTTCCACGGTCCATCGCCGCCCCCAAACCTAGCCGATCGTTTCCAGCCATCTCCGATGATCAAGTAGCAGAGAGGGTTGTCGATCTTCTTGATTATCTGGTAACAATCTCTTCAACCAGCCTTTTAGGGTTTCACACAACATCGGCTTGTTCTTCCACTGGGGTCAGTTCACTTCCGTTATGTGTTGATGATGACACGACGGAGGGGGTAATACCATCATGGGTTCTGGTCTAACTTAGGTGTTCAAGCCCAAGCTCGTGGAGTTGGTCATCCTTTCTATTAAGCATCTGTTAAGGAACTTCCATGTTCCAATTGGAGGTATTTCGTCTTTTATCTAATTTATGCAATCTCCTACAATACTCGGACTACCCAGCAATGGTCTAGTTTATCTTATGGTAGTTTGCATAATTCATGTTCATCTGGAAGAGGAAAGTGAAATGCATGTACCTAGTGCATCTGGGTTTTCAAAATAAATACAGTAGCTGCCCAACAGTGCGTGGTGATGCTTGAGCTGGTTCTTACCAATTTTGGGAAGAAGAGAGTGATTCTCACGTTTTGGGTGAGAGTGGGTCAAGGCTGACTTTTTTCCCTTAAATTGTGGATCTTAAAGCTAAAATAGCTCATGGATATGACAATAAGTCTACGGGCACACTAAGTTTCACACCACAAACCACACCAATCCCATGTGGCAGTGGGTCCCACCTCTTTCAAACTTTAAAAAAAAAAAAAAAAATTGAAATCCCAAAATCCCCAAATCGTCTGGGTAGGGCTCATTTTCGCGGGCCGTTTGAGAGAGAGAGAAGAGAGGAAGAAATCCCCAAATCGTCTGGGTATTCCTCCATTTTTGCTGGGTATTCCTCCATTTCGCTCCAGATCTGGAAATCCAGAGGGTGAGAGAAGACGACGCGACGACGCCCACGACGACACCAGTCAACGCCGCGACGATATTATCTCGATATTATCTACTACTTAGATATGGATTCTGATTCGTGGAGTGCTCGCCTGTCTTCTGTCTCAAAGCACTATCAATCGGCCCTCCAATCGCGATCTGGTGAGTTTCCAATTCTTCACTTCAATCACTGTTATCGACATGTATACGGATGTATATGCATAAGTATGTACCTTTCTATATGTATATGGGTTTTGTGATATTTACTTCTTTAAAGACTGTTTGGGATGGCTAAAAAATCAATCTTTTTGACTCTTAAAAGAACCCAACATAATATAGAAAGCTTATTTCTCAGAAATCCACAAGACCAAAAATCTTGACTAACAAGCAGCTTAGTTTTCTGTCAAAAGGGGGGAAAAGCCGGGTTTTTTTTAGACATTACTGACGTACGTGCGTATGTATATGCATATGTATTTAGCTTTCCTCGTGTATACAGATTTTATGGTGGTATTTGCTAATTTATGACTGTCTGGGATGGCGAAAAAAGCAAACTTTTTTTCCACTGAAATAGCATCGAAAAAGCTTAGATGTATGGCTTCTATATTTTAGCAAATACCCACCTCATATAGACCAACTTATTTCTCAAAAACCCACAAGACCAAGAAGCTTGGTTAACAAACAGCTTAGTTTCTACCAAAAAGGGGGCTAAACCCGGCTTTTTTAGACATTCCTAATGCGGCCTAATCGATTTGTTTGTGCGTTAGATATGGTCATGGGGTTTGAAGAATTCGAGGAAGATGATGATATAAGGGAGGAATTTGCGTGCCCGTTCTGTCTGGAGTATTTCGATATTGTTGGATTGTGCGGTCATATTGATGATGAGCATCCTGTAGAGGCGAAGAATGGGGTATTCCTCTCGTTTCTTTCTGTTGATTGTCGGTCTTCACATAATAGACGAGTTAAAATATGCAAATTTCATATTTTTAAGTTGCTTTTAATTCAAGGTCCTTGTTTGCTGTGTATCTTTTCTCTCTTTATTTTTGACTGGGTCTGGTTCTATTCCTATGTTCATTACCTAATGCTTAGTGGGTCTAAACTTGAGTTTTAATTTTCTTTTGCATTTGTTGTAGTGTTTGTTTGGTTTTAGTCCTCCTAATGGAACTCAAATGTGCTTTGTTGGCCTTGAAAGACTCGCATGAAAACTTAAGTAACTTTGTTTGTTATATGGCTAGCTTGGATTACTGGAGTTATGCTACCTGAAAAAGAACTGTGGGCTTCATAAAGCCCGTCCACATTAGTATTCATAATTTATTTTTAAGTTTACAAATTCTCAGAATATTTGTTATAATCCCATCCATCAAGGATCTAAGTCCGAATAAGATCAGCTTGTACATTGATGACTACTAGAAACATATAAGCAGAACATCCATTAAACAAAAGGTATCCCGATGACTACATTGATCAGCTTGTACATTGATGACTACTAGAAACAAACTAGTGGCAGCTCCAGAAATTTGTGGTCGGGTATTCAAAAATTATCTTAACTCTACTTATTGATAACCAATAATAAATATATGTACAAAATCTCGTATATTAAACCAAGGCCGTGTTCCGCTAAGGTGTCTTAAAATAAAGCTGGCTTTTCTCCAAATGCAAGAAGTCACGGCCTTGTTCTCAAATGGATTTTTATAAAATAAAATCTAGTTTTGATAAAATCTAGTTTGTCTGGAGGTGTGATAAAATCATATCATTTTCCGAATTGATAAAATCTAGTTTTGATAAATTGGATAGTGGTCAACACAAAATAGACTACTCCATCACCAGGTATAAATGAGCAGAATAGTTAAGGGGGTTCAGCTGAACAACCAAGCCAAAGGGTACCGCCGCCTCTAAAACAAACGAACCAATTACAAACATTCCAAAGCATTTAGGGTTTGATTGCTATGAAGAATTCAGGGTTTTGGACAGAGAGAGCAGCATTTAAGTGTTGAAGAGAAATAGAGTGAGACCTCAGAGGTGGATATCGCGACGGGTCGCGTTGGGTTGGCGTCGGGGCGCATCTGAATACGGCGTCGGGTCGAAATGGAGACGCGTCGGGTTGGCGTCGGGGCGGAATGGGGACGCGTTGGGGCTGTAGTGGCCGCCGGTGGTGGTGGTTGCCTGTGGTGGGGACGTCGGCAGCGGGTGCTCGGTGGTCCGATCTTCTTTCGTCTCTCCTACCTTCCCTTCGTTTGGAAACGTAAAACTGGCGGGGAGTGTGTTTCAGAAGTTTTGATTTTTCATTTTCTGTTTTTTTTTTTTTTTTTTAATTTGAAAAATATGGGACCCACTTGCCACATGGGATTGGTGTGGTTTGTGGTGTGAAACTTAGTGTGCCCGTAGACTTATTGGGATATGACATACCGTATAGTTTATGGCTTTATGGGTAGAAGGAATATTTTATTCCTTATTTTATGCACTTTCTGCAGCACCTTGAACCATTACACGCATGTGATAGACAGCTGTACCGAATTGTTTTTTTAAAATAGATAAAAAAAAAATTCTGGGTGTAACTTGTTAACGAGCTCGAGCCGAGTTGGCTCGTTTATCTATTACCGAGTTTAGACGAGCCGAGCCCGAGCCTTGCAAATTCTTGACGAGCCGAGCTCGAGTCATACTTTTCCAGCTCGATTCGAGCTCGAGCCGAGCCCGAGCCTTCTTAAAAATGACCGAGCTGAGCTTGAACATGTTAAAGCTCAGCTCGACGCGGCTCGTTTGCAGCCTTACTTCTAGCTCTAGACCATGATACTGTAATATTTTCTCGAATTTTTTTCCTTAATATTTTAGTACCGTACACTTCTATATTTACTACAGTATAAAGTACTATAAACGCGCATGTCAGGCCTCGCATGGGGTCATTAATTATTGGTAGTCACACCAAAGGGCATCCAAATAGTAAATTTGCAGATACCAATCTAGATGGTACTGGCCAGGTACGAGAAAATTTAAGGGCTGTTAAAAATCATTTGGGAGCGACTAAAATAATGACTGGCTGAAGACTAGGACTTTGGGTCGTCTTCGTTTAATACTCCATATAACTTTCCTCCCACTCTGATCAAAAAACAAAACAAAAAAACACCTTTCCTCCCACTCGTTATGCTTTAGTATCACCTGTGTTCAGAACCATAAGGGATAATCCTGTTTGAGCTCGGGTACTAAATGGCACCGCGAATTATCCGGATTCAACAGAGCTTGAAAGTGGCTGCCAAAGCTGCAGATATCAATGGCTTGTACCGCTCAATCAAGGAGAACCCTCATGTTTTGGATGATATAGATGCTATACCTTTTGTTGATACTCCTCTACATATAGCCGCCTCAGCAGGACGTACTGATTTCGCTATAGAAATCTTGAGATTGAAGCCATCGTTTGGTAGGAAGCTAAACCCAGATGGGCTAAGCTCCTTGCACCTGGCTTTGATAAGTGACAAGTTTGAGACGGTAAAACGACTCATAGACTTTGACAAGGAGCTTATACGGGTCAAAGGAAAGGAGGGGATCACTCCTTTGCATTTCATTGCCAAAAAAGACATTAATGCCGAGCAACAACACAGAGAGGAAGATCCTCGCCTTAATATTTTGGCGGAATTTCTATTCGCTTGCCCAGATTCAATTGAGGATCTGACAATTCGAAATGAGACTGCTCTGCATATTGCCGTGAAAACCAAGAATCAAGGAGCTGTAGAAGTCATATTGGGATGTATTCGCAGAATGAACAAGAAAAGAGTGTTGGCCAACAAAGATATGGAAGGAAACACTGCTTTGCATATTGCAGTGAACAATAAACAGCTGGAGGTATGGGGTCTATCCCTGTTGATTTTCACTTTTTTGATTATGTAACATTTTATGCTATCAAAAGTTTACAAGAATGGAATTTATGTGCCTTATTACATGTACAAAAAACGCTGGTAGTTTTGGAGAAAATTTCTCAAGAAAATACGAAATCGGAACTTGCACGTGCATGGTTGTGAGTGAGGAGAAAGACATTTGTTGACATGGTGATTGTATAATACTCTATCGGTATTTTGCGTTTAACAGAGTTAACCACTTCACTTCATTGTCCAGGCTTCCAAATCTCTTCAAAGAAATTCATTATGTTGAATAAGTTAACGCCATTGCTTAGGCTTCCAAATCTACAGAAAGAAATTCATTACGTTAATAAATTACTTATTTATCTGTGATTTTGTATTCCTTGTGCAGATGGTGAAGTTATTAGTTACAGGATTCTTAGCGTACACCAATGAAAAGAATTCCGAGGGCAGGACTGCAATTGACATCGCTCTATCACTTGGAACTGATGAAGCTGCTATAAATATTAGGAGCAGTTTAAGCGGTGCAAGAGCTTTAGAAAGTTCATCGCCACACTATAATCTTGCTAGATTTTTAAATTCGCTTGAGCGACCTATGGACTTGAATGTGGCTTTGACAATGGCTGCTGAAAAAGGAGTGGCTTGTACGGGTTAATTGAGAGGGCCCCTAAAGTTTTGGATCATTTAGATGCTTTACCTTTTGTTGATACTCCTCTACATATAGCCGCCTTAGCAGGACATATTGATTTCGCTGTAGAAATCTTGAGATTGAAGCCATCATTCGGTAGGAAGCTAAACCCAGATGGGCAAAGCCCCTTGCACCTGGCTTTGATAAATGCGAAGTTTGATATGGTAAAACGGCTCGTAATGTTTGACAAGGAGCTTATACGGGTCAAAGGAAGGGGGGGGACCACTCCTTTGCATGTCCTTGTCAATAATGACATTTATGGTGATCAAGCCGATGAAGAACAAAGAGTGGCCGATGAAGAACAAAGAGTGACCGATGAACAGGAAAGAGTAGCCGATGATCCCATTAGTAATTTTGTGGACGAACTATTTGCTGACCCATTTGCTTACCCAAATTCAATTGAAGACCTAACAATTCGAGATGACCCCATCAATGCCGATCAACAACAAAGAGGGACCGAACAAAGAGTGACCGATGAACAGGAAAGAGTGGCCAATGATCCCATTAGGAATTATGTGGACAAAGTATTTGTTGACCTAGTTGCTTACCCAAATTCAATTGAAGACCTAACAATTCGAGATGACCCCATCAATGCCGATCAACAACAAAGAGTGGCCGATGATTGCATTATTATTTTGGTGGATCGATATGACCCCATCAATGCCAATCAACAACAAAGAGGGACCGATGAACAACAAAGAGCACTGCCGAATATTGAACAAGAAAGATTGGCCAATGATCGCATTGATATTTTGGCGGAATTCCTATTTGCTTGCCCAAATTCAGTTGAAGACCTCACCATTCAAGATGAGACCGCTTTGCATATTGCTGTGAAATCCAAGAATCAAAAAGCTGTGGCAATCATATTGGGATGTATTTATAGGATTGGCAGGAAAAGAGTGCTGGACTACAAAGATAAAGGGAACACTGCTTTGCATATGGCGATGTCTACTTTGCATATGGCGGTGTCCAACTCACAGCGCGTGGTATGTGGTCTCTCTCTTTATTGCACTTTTTTGATTATTTATGCCTTATTACATACTCCCTCCGTCCCTTTTTAAGTGCGTACCTTGGGAATACGTGCAATTTCAAACTCTTAAAAAACATATTTCCCTATATAATTTTTTAATTTTCTTTATACCAAATTAAAGTGCTCATTGAGTACTTTAATTTGGTGCAAAAAAAATTTTAAAATATTATACGAAAGTACATTTTTTAATGTCCACAAAAATACACGTTTCCCAAAGTACTCACTTAAAAAGGGACGGAGGGAGTATAAAGGTAATTGTTAAATGTTAATTAGTACTTCATTATTTATTTACTTAATCGATCCTTCAATGACAACTTGTTTGCTTAGGTTGACAACTGGTTAACCTTTTGTTATTTTCCTTTCGGGTCCGTGGTGGCATATGATTGTCGCGAAGATGGGTGTCAATCTTGTTGGGATATCTCTTTTACGTCTTGATGCCGTTTTCCCATGGTCTCCTTTATTTAATCTTTGTAATCTGTTTTCGAAGATTAATAAATTTCCCTTTTGCCGTGCAAAAAAAAATGACAAATTAACATGCATATACTTCAACAGGAGAAATTAAATCTTCACATGAATAGGGTGTAAAATGAAACGGAAAATCAAACGGAAAATCCACGCTAATGAAGTTTACGAATTTCGCCCTCGCTAAGGTGCTACGAGAAATTGATAGTGTCCGTCTCTCACTATACAACAATCTCACCTTGTAGAAGCAGCACTACAATCTACAAGCCTATCGAACCAAACTTGAGTATTGAATTCTCTCTCGAAAGGAAAAATTACAGGAAAAATATGAGTAATGCAATAGGTGGGCAGATTTTTCGAACCTCTAAAAGTAATGTGAGAGATTATTTATATAGGCATAAAAGTAATGTGAGTAATGCAAGAGGCACCACTGTTCCGAACCAATACGGTTCTAACACACGAGGTACACTGTTTCAAATCAACATGCACCACTATTACGTTGCTTGACCAATACGAAAATCATATGGGTACAAAACCCAATACACAGAAAATACACAGATCGAGCTCGGGACTCATTTTTGGGTTAGTTTTTTACTGAAACGGGGGGCTCTTAGATCAAGCACTTAAAGAGGTCCGATTGAGCTGAATTTTCACGGGGCCCTTTGGAATTTAATTTTAAGATGAATGAAGGTTCGGATTGTTCGTGTAAGACCCAAAAGTGGGTCCCTGAGCTCTATCTGTGCATTTTCTGTGTATCGGGTTCTGTACCCATAGTCTGGTCCTTAACCAATATGGCAGGTTTTCAATTGATTCCCAAAGGTTTCAACTGATTCCAAGATTCAAAATTAAATAAAGCGTGTAGAAGGAATTAATTAGTATGTAGTTAAAAGAATTGGTAACTAAAATTTTAGTTATTCCCTCCTAAAAAATAAACCTCATAATCTTGTGAACCAACTACCAATCCTAGCCCGGCACAGGCAGCGTATATACAGTAAACCAAACTTTCTAGCCACTCAAAGTTTATTTATTTATCCAACGCAGGACTGATAAATTACATCCAATTCAATGGTTTATATTGGAGATAATTTTTCAATTCATTTACAAATATTGTTACACAAACCATAATTTTTCGAACAGCTGGCAGTACGGGAGGAATTTTCTTGAGAAAATTTTAAATGGGAACTTGCATGTGGATGCTAATTGAGTTATCGCACTATTTTTGAAAGGCAAAAGAAAGTTTTATTAATCTTGAAATTGTTACAAGACTAACAGGAGCAAGGAAAAAATAAAAAGTCTAATCTGAGACCCAATCCAAGGATTGGTAAGAAGCCAATCAATGAAGCCAAATGGGCAAGCCCGCATATCTACAATAAGAATGAAAGGACACCTATAGACCCTCGAAGGTCAAAATAAGGCAAAGCCCACACAAAGAAGCCCAAGGGACACACAAAAATAGCAACAAGCAACCATAGCTGTCATCGCCTTCGAGACCCGGGGAATGAGCCCCTGTGAGCTGCCCCGAAGAACAACACTGCCAACAACTACAAGTCACCACAAACATGACCGTCGGCATCAAAACCCCCAGCAATCAGAACCCATTCAACTTCTCAAAACCACCGCAGAAATACTTCTTAATCTTGAGTTATCGCATTGTTGACATTGCGATTGTATAATAGTTTAATTATCTGTATTTTTTGTTTTACATATTTAACCACTTTATTCCATTATTCAGGCTTCCAAATTCTCTACAAATTAGAAATGACTATGTTAATAAGTTAACTTCTTTTTTTTTTTTTTTGAACGGCAAAGAAGGATTTTGTTAATAAGTTAACTACATGGCTTAGGCTTCCAAATCTAAAAAATGAATTCCATTAGGTAAATAACTTACTGATTTTTCTCTGTGTCTTATGCAGATTGAGAGTAGTTTATCCTGGGCAGGAGCTTCTTCTGTGTGGTGGATCCAGATTGTGCATAGTTTATGCTGTGCAGGAGCTTTAGAATGTTCATCGCCTGATCCTACTAGTCTTGCTGAATTTTTAAATTCGCCGGAGCGACCTTTGGAAGTAGTCTATAAACTTATAATCCGTGTGCGTAGAAGCGTGTCAATGGAGCTGCGTAATATTGGACTAGTGGTAGCTGTGCTAATTGCAACGGCGACCTTCCAAGCAGTACTTAGCCCCCCAGGAGGGGTAGGCGGTCCTGGTAACAACAACCTCCTTACAAATGGCACTAGTATCAACGCCACGATTTCATCCACCAACCACCTGTTTGCTGCTAACACTACTGACGAATTGATTGGTCAGGCTACGTATGGAGATTTCTTCGTCGTATTTTATGGATGCAACACAATGGCATTTGTTCTCTCGATGCTGATGATAATGTTTGTCCTCCCAATTCAGCCCTTCTTTCCACTGCATGTCGCTCTCTACTCTCTGATGTTGAGCTATGGAGCTTCATTTTCCGTCATATCACCGTCGAATGGTTCCGCTGAGCTTTTTCTGAAAGTATCCACTGTTTGTGCGTTTCTAATTTATATATGTAGAGGTGTAATTTATCTAACTTTTTCCCTGGGCAAGGCCATAAATAAACGCCTTCAGATGCTAGAACGTCTGCTGGACAATGTTGAGCAATAATTGAATGATGGGCCCTAAACCTAGATCCGCCAATTGCCAAACTGGCAAGTGTGAGACAACATTGTGTGGTTATTTGTTATTTATTTATTTTTCACTCAAAGTGTAGTTTAATGTCGTTATTGTTGTCTCTGTTTTCCTTTATTTATTCTATATATGTAATCTTGCTTTGTTTTGATATTAGACCAAACTACTGGACTGAACTTTTTTTCATCTCTCGCTTCTCTCTTGCGAATCTGTAACTAACATGCGTCGTACACACTTCTTCTTTTTTCATTTTTTAGCCGAAAGGCCTCGTAGACTTTGAACCAAAAACCTCCTAATGTAACAAGTTTGCATAAACTACATAAACAAAGATTCCACCTGTACTAGTATATGGAATAAATTGATATATAATACATGTATTTGTTCTAGTTTTTGCCTAAAATTCGGAGGCCCTAAGGTTATCGCACCTCAAATTTTACCTCAAGACAGGTCCTATGAGCATGATTAAGGGCTAAAGCTGACCGATGGCCTTCATGAATGGACATAACTTCAGCCTTCAGCAATTCAAAGGGATTTTATGCTAATCCCGCAACCTGCCCAGACCCAAGAGGCCTGGCTGGGCCTAGGGCCACCCAAAATTAATTACACCCCAAGAACTTTTAGGCCTAGTTTTCGAAAAAAAAATTAGCAACCCAGTTGCTAAAATCATGGTATTTGAAATCAAAAAATGAAGCGGTTCCGTCTATCGTTTTTTGATTTTTTTGGCACCAAATTAAAATACTCCACATGTACTTTAATTCGGTGTGAAAAGTTCAAAACAAAATACACAGAAAGACTTAATTTTTTGATTTGAAATACCATAATTTTAGTATCTAGTAAACTCATTTGCTATAATCAACATGATTTTAGCAACTGAGTTGCTAAATTTTTTTGAAAAACTAGGCCTTAGTATTAAAGTTGGGTGAGGATCTTTTCTATCTCAAAGGGTAAAATTTAAAGCAGCCAACAAGTTTCTCCACATCACGGAAGGCAGAAAAGGAAGGATTTATATAGCTCGTGCAAGTGCATTCTTTTTTTCTAGTTTCCAATGTGGGACTTGTGAACACAAGCAAATGAAGTAATGCTTCTTCTTTTTTCTTTTTTTTTATACATATAATGGTAATAAGCTGTCTTGTTGATAACACAAATTAGGTTCCTCCAAAGTCTTTTGAAGCATTTTGAACATGTCAATATTTTTCATCCAGCATTTTATATTAGAAAAAGAGGGATTTTTAATGTTTTTCTCTTTTTTTACCTCTATTTTAGTTATTCAAATCTTACCTTCTTTCGATCAACCATGTCACAAGAAAGACTAAATGGTTTGCCCACGTTATCGATTGAAAATGACTTGGTGAAAGAGGTGGATTATACAAGTGTAATTGATACTTTTGCTTCCAAAAATGCAACGTGTAATATTCAGTTGATACTCGTGCGTTGTCGAGATAATATGTATTTGGAGACTTTGTATTATTTTGGCTTCCTTGTATTGTGATTGTTGCTGGAAAAATTATTTAAGTATTATACTCTTAGGGCATAATTTTTTAGCTGAAAAGCCTCGTAGACTTTGAACCAAGGACCTCCTGATGTAACAAGTTTGCACAAACTACATAAACAAAGATTCCACTTGTACTGGTATATGGAATAAATTGATATATAATACATGTATTTGTTCTAGTTTTTGCCTAAAATTCGGAGGCCCTAAGGTTATCACACCTTAAATTTTACCTCAAGACAGGTCCTATGAGCATGATTAAGGGCTAAAGCTAGCCGAAGGCCTTCACGAATGGACATAACTTCAGCCTTCAGCAATTCAAAGGGATTTTAAGCTAATCCCGCAACCTGCCCGCAAGGACAAACCACTCCATCGCCTTTTACCTTTGACAAGTTTGCCCTACGACCTTTGCACAACATTTGAAGGGCTTTTCCTGTTCTACAACATGCCAAAGAAAGTAAGAACTTTATGTACATTTTATCATTCTGAATGATGACAGTGTTGCCAGACTTAATATTCCGTTTGGTAAACCTATTTCCCTACTATTCACTGGTCAACGCCAACCTCTTTTGGTGCCAAGTCTTTTTTTTTTTTTTGAACGGCGAAAAAGAAATTTTATTAATCAAATGTAACGGATACAAAAGATTAAAAGGACAAGAGAGACGGCATCACAACAAAAGTGAAACATCCCAACAAAGTTGGCACCTAACGCTCTTGACAATCATATGCCACTCAAGCCCAGAAGGAGCATGCAAGGTTGGTAAGCATTCAACCAAGCCCCAATGAAGAAAAAAAAAAAAATACAATTTGGGGACAAAAAGCCCAAGTTCACGCCCAAAAAGATCCACACCAATTGATTCTCCCACAAAGCTGATATGATTAGCTTTCTTAAATCCCCCTTTTGTGCCGGCAGCAACCAATCAATGAAGTAATTGCATGGGCCTTATCCACACAAAGCTGACATGAATGGCTTCCTTACCCCCTTTTTTGCCAGAAGCAACATATCAATGTAGTAATGGCATGGGCCTTTTTCACGTTTGCACCAGAAGCATCCTTTGGTTGCATTATACCGCAATTTGCAGCATATGCAGACCTTTATAGCTGCAAACCCAAAGTTCCAGCAGTCCAGCGTGAAGATCTTGACCTTTGACACCCCATCATGCCCCACCACTAGCCAATCCAATTTCAAGGCAATATTGAACGATGTTGACTTTCACCATATTTATCTTTGATGTAGTAGGAAAATAGTAGCAGAATCTCTGGAATGTGATCCAAGAGCTAACTCCTGAGAGGATGAACAAGTCAGCCATTATTGGCTATCCCCAAACAACCATCCACCAGCCAACAGTATCTATCCCCAACCATCAGTGGTTATCCCCTAAGAACATGAAAAACCTCTTGCAATCTAGCAATATAACAGAAATATGATAACAAACAAAGATATAGTCTCACACAAGCCCAGAGGAGCAACACCCACACCCAACCAAATAACAAGCCCAGGGTATCATCCTTTTTTGACTCATGACAGCAGCAGCAGAAGCATTCCCAAAAAGCTCCTTCCCCAGTCCAAAGCAAAACTGCATCAAATCAACAGCTTTCACCAAGAGAAAATTTCTGTTACTGCAGCGTTCTTAGGCTTAGAAAACACCTGCGTTCCATATTAACAGAAGACCACCATCAGAACCTTCTGCATCCACTTCCCAATTCCAATTCAGAACCACCCCATGTCGAATTAACAAAGCTTCTTGAAACTGCCTTCTATTTAGTTTGTTGAAGTAGCAAAAAATCTATCCTCCTCTGTACAATTAGTTGTTTGAGTTTTCCCCCTTTTTTTCATTTTGCAGCTCTAACTTCATCTTGTTCTTCCATAAGAATAATTTTACTTATAACCTCCTCATCATTGCCCGAGTAATCTTCACCAAGAATCTTCGTAACTGCATGCACTGCTTCAGCTTCTTTCAACAAAATCCTGTTCCTATTGTTGATTCCCCCAGAAGATACAGACAATGCTGCATCCGCAATAGCTGCTTTAAACACCGCCTTCTTTTGTTTGTTTTTCTTGCCACCTTTTTGGAGGGTCCAGCTTCAGGAATTCCCAAGATTTCTTCAATTGACTTATGTTTTCTTTTAGTTAATGGAGCTACTTTATCCTTAACAATTCTGGGAGTCTTTCCCTTGGTCTTGAGAACCTCTCTATTGAAAGGAGCAGCACTCCAGCTAGATTCATTGCTGGTACTAAAGTTAGAGATAGTTCTCTGAATTTGAATTCGATTGTCTCTCAGACTAGACTCCAGTTGTTGACACATAACAAGTTGGGGCTGCTTCATATTCGTCAAGACCCTTCTCAGACTAGACTCCAGTTGTTGACACATAACAAGTTGGGGCTGCTTCATATTCGTGAAGACCCTTCCACTTCCTGTTGCAGAGTTAATTAGCCCAAAAGAGTTAATTGAACTACTTTTTGCTACAACCAGTTGCCTGCAACTATTAGTGAGTGGTTCCAAATTCTCCTTAAATGCATTGTCTGCCTCCTTCGGGAAATTGGCTTGAATAGAGTTTTCAACACTAGACTGCTTATCATTTGATTGTAATGAATCATCCACCACCAGCTCATCGGATTTTACCACCTGAGTAGAATCAGCCACAACTTCCACATTATGTGCTACCAAATTTTCCTTGAATGCTCTATTAAGCTCGGCTAGCTTTCCTGAATCAACCTCTGAATTGCTAATATTATTTGTCACCGTATCCTCACCTTCGGCTGCCCTGCAACTACAGCCTTGACAACTACAGTCAGCCTTCAGAAAAGTGGTCACGACCAACTGTTCTTCCATAACTCTGACTTCATAAGTACGTCCCATACATTCAACCTTGATAACTTCATTGATACCTTCCATTATTGACGTGGAAACTAGGATCTTGCCCACAGCAATACTGTATCATCACTTACCTGAATGACATCCCCCCAATATTGCCCAATCTTAACAAAATTGTGAACATTCCACAACTGAATTGGAATACCATAGCAATTTAACCATATTAATCTGCGATTCGAAGGCTTAACTGTGGACTTCTCCCATCTATTCGAAGGCTTAACTGTGGACTTCTCCCATCTATATGATTCTATAAACCAATGTTTTAACCATGCCATTTCCCCACCATTGAACATAGAATCCCTTTATTTTGAGCTTGAAAAAGTAAGAATAACAGAATCACCTCCCATAATTCTAACCTGGATATCAGCATAACCCAAACTTCTGAGTTGATCTCGGGCTAAAGCATAACCCAAACTTCTGAGCTGATTTTGGTGCCAAGTCTTGGTGTTACTTTTGCAGTAACTTTGTTTACTGTTCTTTATTTGATTTGTATGATTTATGGATTCCCTCTCTCTATAAGTTCAGCTCAGCAACTGTTTCCCTCATATTCTGATTCAAATTTATAGGCGAGTGTAGCAGTGGTGACATCCTTGAGTCAGCAGAGAAAGATTGAAGAGCTCGAAGCACAACTTCACGAAGCTGAGGATATAGTCAAAGATCTCAGAGAAGAGTTACAAGAAATGCAAGCTGAACTGGAGAGGGTGAGAAAAAACAAGTTACAGCATAGTGGCGAACGTGACACAGCTCCTCAGGCACAAACCTTACAGGCGGATAATGGATTCCATATTCTCAGTCTGTCGTATTCTCTCCTCCAGCTTCACGACTTGAATGTTTCTCGACTTCCGACATGATGGATTCCGTTGTCAATCAAAGAGATCAGGTGTATAAGAGCTACAATGGAAAAGAATATGTGGGGAATTCCAACATTGGTAAACCTGAGTTTCCCTTTGTATCGGAGGAGAACAAACTAGATATTTCTCCATCTATTGTGTTCCATCGTCCAGAATCATGACTTCAATATTTCACAGTTTCAGATGTGAAGAGTTCAGCTCTCAATCAACAACATGATCCCTATAACTGCCACAAGGCAACTGATTTGCGAATGATGAATGCATCTTTTAGTAAACCCGATCATCCCTCAACAGTATTGCAAAGCAAGGAACCCGAACTCTACAGGAATCGACGCACTCAGAGAATTCGGGCATTTGAGGAGAAACTGATGGCAGGAGAATTGTCCTTTCCTAATACAGTAGATGATGCAACCTACGAAACAAGTGGTAGAGAAGATGGAGAAGTTAAAGGGATCTGTAGAACGCCTACTTTCAAGGCTGACAACAGGCGCACTACAGAGAAGAAATGTGTTTTACGAGCAGATAGCAGTTGGCACCAAGTTCAGATTACTACTGAATATGAATGTCTTCACAAAAATCGTGTGCGATTTATATATTGCATTGTTAATATGTATCGGTCCCTTTTCCCCGTAGGTAATGGGAATGGGATATGGGATGTGGTAACTTTGGAAGAACTCTTTAAGCCCTTAATAAGAGTGCTGATGGGGTATATTGATGTACTAGCGGATGCCCGTGCCTGAAGGCACGGTTCGAACAATTAGCATGTACTCGAACAATTAGCGTGCACCTTAAAAATATTAGAGCTGCATTAACCTTGGAGGAAATAATAAACAATAAATAAAAGGGCCCCAAACTCTAATTTCAAAAAAAAAAAAAAATTTACCTCATCACTGGCATCACCACAGAAATCGTCCGTGTCCGTATTACATTTGTGCCAGCAGCAAGAAGGAGAATATAGGAGCATTCTACTCGGTGTCTGTATCTAACCTAGGTTATATAGGACCTATCGTATAAATTGAAAAAAAAAAAAAAAAAAGAAGTAAAGAGCTATGAAAACATTGATATAGAATATCATGTTTCCCATGAAGTAAGAAACTCCATTATACCACTTCTCTGTAAGTTTCAAATTTTCAATTGTTTTCCTTTGTGCTAGATGACCAGACACCCTCATGAACTCCCATTTGGAAAAGCAAAAGACTTAACAAATTGCACTTATCAAACAACGTATACAAAACTGCAATAGTTATCAGGAAACTCTGAGGACCTGCTCGAATAGTACTGCCAACAGCTCCTGCTACCATAGTCGCCGGGGTTATTCAAGAGACTTTTGCACTGCTACGTGTTTTTTCTTTAAGAAAATAAATTAATTAGAGATAATGAAACGATCAAAAATCCGATGCACATTCAAGCAAAATTTGCTTTTCTTGAGGAAACATGACGAAAGAGACCCATTTATGGAATAGACCAATCAAAGCATCAAATACAAAGAGCCATATACGAAAGAAAACAGGGCTCTTTTCTCACTGTTGGAAACTGAGAACAAAGATCAGAAACTTACTCGAATCGAACCCAATTAGCAGAACATGGCTAAGATCGGAAGTTGTAGAATTGTGGAAGCACACCAATGGGCGAGACCTCGCTTCAATTGACCCAGCTGTTGGTTGGCGTGGCCTGCTCAGTTATGACATTCTCGGAAATGAGGGTTGCTTGCCTGACCACCGCCATACATTGGATGGGGTTAAGCAGATCAAGCAAAAGTTGACAACAATGTTCTTTCAAATAATCAAATGACAGGCCTGGATGGGAACTTCAGTTTGAAAAACTGGAAGTCAACCCAAAAAAAAAGGTAGGAAATAAATTGAATAGAGCTTCTAATGCAACTTGAAGAAGGCCACATATGCACAAAAGAATTAACTATCGGAGGAAAGAGGAAAAAAAGAAGACATGGAAAACAAATGATCAAATAGCCAACAAAGATACTAACAAATTTGGTTTTGACAGGGGATTTCCTGATTCTATCAAACTGCATAGTACCAAGACCCATTAACGAAAGAGACTATGGCTCTTTTCTCAAAACTTCGCAAAATAGAAAATGAACAGTCAGGCAAAGTCAAAACCACTGATACAAACATCACAAACTATCTGTTCCACATTCTTTCTGTTATTTAGATTGGACTTGCAGGCATTGTATGTTCAAACTTTAAACATTCCAGTGAAAACACCTAGCATGAACCCATATTCTTTTGTACCTTTGAGAACAACGAAGAACTTAGAGACCTAGAGCAGATATAATAATAATTCTCAATAATGAAATAAAAAAAATTAATACCTTGATGACAGAGAGATAAAGGAATAATCAGAAGCTTCTTAGAGATAAGCTAAAATCTGGACAATAACATTTATACCTTTGAGCTTTGCTTTGTTATTCATAACCCCTTGTACACCTTCGCCGGATAATCCTACTTATGGTTGTGCTTAAGTATTAGCAACACCTGATAAAAAAAAGTACTATCAACATAGTAAATTTTGAAACATTTTCCAAACTGAAACTCATGAAATAAACCCAATGAAATTAAGCAGATAGACTAACCTAAGTCAATGGTTGATTGGAGACCATGTATGGTGGTATCCAGCTATGCATGATTTAGCCTGCATAAAGTAAAAACCAGCCGAATTTTAAAAAAAAATGTGCCTTACTTAATCAGTTCCAATTCTACCATGCATTTTTACAAACACCACGAATGCAATAAAAAAATTATGTAAAGAACAACAACATGGAATCTATTTATGAAGAAACAACAATATGGTAGAAAACTAATATTAAAATTTCGGTAGAACACTTGGTCAATACAGTAGGAAAACATGGGTATATGAATAAGTAAGGGTTTTTACCCCTTGTTGTTGTCTCAGCTTGATTTCGCTAGAGCAGCAGGTGGGAGAGTTTTCGTCGGTGACAGTGATTATTCCGTACTGTAATTCTTGTTGTTGTAATTTTATGCAGGCAAATGACAGTGGTTAACCATTTTGAGAATGGTGATCAAAGTTACGTCTAAGGAACTGGATTGGACTCGCAATGAGGCAGCTTAGCTGATTGCCCTGGGGTTACCGATATGATAGGCCTAAACCACATATAAGATCAAACCATGCGTTTACACGGGCAAGCAACAGGGGTATTGCAAGAGATCGACTATGCATTACAAAAGTGGCGTGTGAATCGGGCATGGGAATAACCAGAATTAAAGCACCAATAACATGACCCCAATTTAAAGCAACTGCAAAGTACCTTTGCCTAGCAACCTGATAAACTCCTCTAAAAAACTCAAATATGGATCATTAATTTTCAACAATTTTGCTCTTTGACAAATGTGTAGTCCTTGCCCCTCTTCTTTGGAGGGGGACAAAAAAGAGATGAGGTCAAGATTAAATATAGGCTGTTGAGAACTTTTATGCTTGAAACTACATTCATGTTTCACAAAAGCTGCAAAATTCATTTTTCCAAGCGCAGAATGGTTATCATTTTGAGAATGGTTATCATTTTTCCAAGCGCAGAATGATTTGATCTAGAAGGGCTTTCCGATTATCACATATCCCCTTCACCTCTAATCAATTCTGATCTTTTCGACCTCAAGGCAAACCCCCACTGAAATGAAAATTGGTAGAAGTATTTTGACTTAACCGACTCGTAATTTGGGAATTCTGAGAAAATTTTCAATGACAAAGCTGTGGAAAAATTTGCACACGTAAAATGCGAGTACTGATGCCTCTCTCTGTCACACATTTTATCGAACACATAGAATGCAAATGTAAACTACAGATTGAACAGTCCCAGGAGCACCAAAACAACCACGAACAAAACTGAACTCCAATCAACCTTCCAACAAAATGATAAGCACCATTGAGAACCACGATAAAGAAATAAGAAGGAAAAAAAACTAAAGCAGAAGATAGCTACTTGGGATCCTAATTCACTGGCGAAAATCATAACTAATTCAACGGAAGAGAAAGAGAGAGAGCGACAGGAAGCCAAACATAACAGCCATAATGAGATGGGTAAAAAATTATTACCAGTGAAGTCTGAATTGCCGATGGGTTTCGCAGTTGACGAAGGGTTTTCAAATCAGATTTCTGAGGGAGGGAGGAAGGGAGGGAGGGAGGAAAGAGGGAGGGGCATTTGTGCCGGATTTCAGGGAGGGAGAGTGGGGGGGACATTGCAGTTACAGCCTACAGGAACGAGTCGTGGGCTCAGTCGTGTGTGATGTTGAGCGGGAAAAAGCATGAGTTGTGGAATTCACGGTGAAAACAAATCTGAACCATTTATTTGGAGTCAAATAGTTCTAGACCCTTGGATTTATGCAGGGATTCAAAACCTGAGCTCCCTTATTATATAGATTGCTTAGTCATTCTACCATATTTTGCTGTACAGTATCTTGTGATAGGTTTGGCACTCCTATGCTCAATGAGGAACCTCCTCAAAGTTTGAAGAGTGAAGACTGTAGGCTGTATGGTTCTTTAAATCGCTCCACCATGCAGGCAGCATCAAGAAAGAAATGTTGTTCTCATTGATTAGCTTATGTGTTACTCCTGCGGTTCTTTGTCCTAGCGTCTATGTGTTGACCAGAAACCTTAAGCAGAGTTGAATGAGCTTCACTTATGCATTCTATTTAAAATTGGTGCGTATCTTAGTTGGATGTAACACAAATGCATGGCTCAAATTGAGTCCAAGCTATTGTCACCTGTTGGAGAAAAGTACGCGTTAGAAGAATCAAATACTTCATTCGTCCCAAAATTTTATTACGTTGCCTAAATTGTGCCATTTTTTGATCAAATGATAAGGAATTTTCCATGCATATTCTTTCGAATTTTTCCGTTCCAATTACATCTTTAAATTCATGGGGAAAATTTTAAAAAATTATGCATGGAAGTGCTCTATTTTTCTATTCGAAAAGTGACGACTTGTTGAAATGGACTAAAATTTTGGAACAAAGAGGCTACTACACATTCGAGAAGTGTGATTAGTTCGATTAAAACTCACGAGTTATGATCTATACTTTGAGCTCAATAACCTGTAAATATTGATACTTTTAGTTGGACTTGAAAGTTGATATTTTTAGTTGGATTTGAACTCCTTGCATGTGATCAAGGTTTTGAAATCGGGATACGTATCATGTATAATTTTTCTTAGTTTATAAATAGTATCAGGATCCGTATCGAGTATTGTGAGATACATTAATCATAATTAATATACAATTAGCAAGTATTTATACCTTATAACACCAACAAACTAAGTTTTTAGTTGCAAAATTTCACGTCTCTCAACTGGTATTTATGAGATTGAGGTTCCCTGCTTCCTTAGTAAAGGATAGAAAAGAAAATCCCTAATAATATTATCACAAAACACGATCAAAGTATGGTTTTTCTTCTATTCAAGCCCTACATTGAGGTTGGATATCTTCCAGAACGCGTAGTTCGTACCATTGAACTTCTCGATCTTGACTTTGTCTTCAGCCATTGTGTAAACCCTTGACCTCCTAACCCGGAGCTCTGATACCAGTTGTTATGGATTCGCGCACTTTAAACCCACAGACAAACACACACAATCGAAGAACAAACCAAGAACAGAAAACAATGAGAAGCAAGAAAGAACAAGACACAGAGATTTTACGTGGTTCCGACTTAAGATGATTGCTTAATCGTACTCCACGGGGTGCTGGGGTGTTTCACTATGATGAATAATGATCAAAAGTTACAATGGGGGCTGCCCTAAGTGTCCATTTTATAGAATAAGGTGACACAATACATCAGAAACCCTAAAAAACATAAAAACGAGTATCTTTTCTGTGCCGACCGTCCGGACGGACTTGACCACCATCCGGACCAAAAATTTTGCAACTTCAGAATTGCACCAAAAACCTACATACAGCTTTCTGCACTTTCCGTCCGGACCGCCCGGGACCCCGTCCGGACCAAAACTTCAGAAATCTCTCTTGGTTTTTAGAATAGGTTTCATCCCAACAATTCTCCCACTTGAAAACTGTTCCTCGACACTCCCGCCAAATGTCAATGGTGATCACCCATCACCATCATTCATCAACGCCACCAGCACCCAGTCTCCCACTCAAGCTAAGAGACCCACAGAAGCTGAACAAGACTTCAGCTTCTCCACAGTAACCACCTTTGTGAACATGTCTGCCGGATTATCCTTTGTGTGAATCTTCTCCAAAGTGAACTACCCATCCTCCAACAAAGAGCGAATAAAGTGATACTTTTTATCGATATGCTTGGTCCTTGAATGAAAGGCTGCGTTCTTTGCCAGATGTATAGCACTCTGACTATCGTTGAACAACTTGGAATTGTCTTGCTCCTTACCCAACTCTTTCATGAAGCTCCTCAACCATATCATCTCCTTGCACGCCTCCGTGGCTGCAACATACTCCGCCTCTGCTGTGGAAATAGTCACTATCTTCTGAAGCCGTGAGACCCAACTGACTGCCGCACTGCCCAATGTAAACACATACCCCGAAGTGCTCTTCTTACTATCAATGTCCCCCGCTAAATCTGAATCCACAAAACCTTGCAGACAAATATCAGAACCCCCAAAACACAAAGCCGAATCTAAAGTACCTCTCAGATAACGCAGAATCCGCTTGACTGCTTCCCAATGCTCTTTGCCCGGATTTGCCATAAACATGCTGACAACTCCCATTGCATGGCAATGTCTGGCCTTGTGTTAACCATGGCATACATCAGATTGCCTACTGCCGAGGCATACGAAACCTTTGCCATATAGTTCTTCTCTTCATCAGTTATTGCACACTTTTCCTTCGAAAGCTTGAAGTGACTTGGCAAGGGTGTGCTAACTGGCTTAGCACTTTCCATGTTGAACCTTTTCAGCACCTTCTTAATATACTCCTCTTGTGACAACTTCAACTTCCTGTTTGCCCTGTCCCTACTGATTCGCATCCCAAGGATTTTCTTCGCTGAACCTAAATCCTTCATTGCGAATTCCTTGGACAATTGTGCCTTGAGATTAACAATCTCATCCATGCTTGAACCTGCAACAAGCATATCATCTACATACAACAAAAGTATGAGATATGATGTATCAAGCTTCTTAAAATAACTACAATGATCCCCATGACATCCACTAAACCCCATAGCAGTCATAAAAGTATCAAACTTTTTATACCATTGCCTCGGAGCCTATTTCAACCCATACAAACTCTTTCTCAGCTTGCATACCTGATTCTCCTTCCCTTTCATAACATAACCCTCTGGCTGATGCATGTAAATATCCTCCTCCAAATCCCCATGAAGGAAAGCAGTTTGACACCCAACTGCTCTAAGTGCAAGTTCTCAACAGCCACAATATTAAGGACACATCTGATAGTAGCAATCTTAACAACAGGAGAAAAAATTTCAGTGTAGTCGATACCTTGTTTCTGCTCGAAACCCTTGACTACCAACCTTGCCTTGAATCGCTTGCTACCATCAGATTCTTCCTTAAGCCCGTAAACCCACTTGTTGTGCAAAGCTCTCTTCCCCTCGGGCAATTGAACCAATTCCCAAGTCTGATCAGATGAGAGAGAATCCATCTCATCATCCATCGCATGCTCCCACTCCTCCTTGGTCTCAACCTGCAATGCTTCCTCAAAACATTCTGGTTCACAACTATCAGTTAACAACAGATAGTGCAAAGATTGAGAATAATGTATTGGAGGTTTTACAATACGTGTAGACCTTCTAAGAGGAGGAGTCTGCGGATCTACTTGTGGAGTAGATTGTATATTAGTATCCTGAGGCTTTAAAACATTACTGTCAGGGATCCCCTCAAACTCTACAAAGTCTGATTTTACCTCAGCCTCCTCGGGTTGACTTAGTCTGTTTCTATACAAAGCAGGCTCATTACATACTACATCAATATTCCTGCGTGTTTTTCGATTTTTAAAATCATACAGTCTATACCCATAGCTATTAGTATCATAGCCTATGAACACACACTTACGAGACTTAGCATCAAATTTATCCCTATCCTCCAATTCTATATGCATATAGGCAATGCAACCAAAAACTCGTAAATTGGATAAATTTACCTTTTTACCTGTCCAAGCCTCTTCTGGCAATCCACAATTCAAAGGAACTGAAGGCCCCCTGTTGATCAAGTACACCGCTGTATTCACTGCATCAGCCCAGAATTGCTTAGGTAACCCAGCATGTAACCTCATGCTCTTTGCATGCTCTAGGATCGTCCTATTCATGCGTTCAGCAACTCCATTCTGCCTTGGCTTTTTTGGGACCGTTTTCACCCTTCGAATCCCATTTGTAGCACAGTAAGCCTCAAACTCACTACTACAATACTCGCCACCATTATCAGATTTCAGGCACTTCAATTTCTTTCCTGTTTCATTCTCAACGAATACTTTCCAATTCTTGAAAACATCAAACACATCAGATTTATGCTTAAGAAAATAAACCCATAATTTTCTAGTAGAATCATCAATAAAAGTAACGAAATAACGCGAGCCACCAATAGAGGGTACCTTTGATGGACCCACACGTCGGTATGAACCAGCTCCAGCTTCTCTGTTTTCAAGGTCCTTGCCACCTTTGTAAAGCTGACATTCTTCTGTTTCCCGAGAACACAATCCTCACAGAAGTCCAAACCCAACGACTTACAACCCGGCAATTTCCCCTTCAACAACATTACATTCATCCCTTTTTCGCTCATGTGACCCAACCTACGATGCCACGTAGCACAATCAACTCCTGATGCTGTCACCGTGATGCTACTATAAGTACCCGTAGATACATATAGGGTTCCTTCCTTTTTACCACGAGCAAGAATCAAGGCCCCTTTGCTCATCTTCCAAGCGTCTGATGTAAACGATGTGACAACTCTACTCTCTGACAACTGACCCACTGAAATAAGATTTCGTGTTAGACTAGGCACATGTCTAACATCCTTCAATTTCAGAACCATCCCATCTGTCTGAGTAATCTGCATATCTCCTTTCCCAAATATATTGCAGGCTTCATCATCGCCCAAATACACTTTGCCGAAATTTCCCTGCACATAGTTTTGTAACACATCCATGCGTGGAGTAGCATGGAATGAAGCTCCAGAGTCTACAATCCAAGACTCACTGCGAGAATCCAACGAACAAATCAAAGCATCATTATCAGAGTCATAAAAAATATTAACAGTATTTTTACCTCCTTGATTGTTCCCGTTCTGCTGCTTTCTCGGTGCCTTGCAGTCTCGCTTCCAGTGCCTCTTCTGACCACAGTTCCAACAACCCTCATCTCCTCCATGAGATTTACTCTGGCCCCTATTCTTGGACGCCGATCTTCCCTTGCCCTTTTTGTTGCCTCCCTTATTCATAGACCTGCCTCTTTCCTCTGTACTCAATGCTGAACCTAAAGCAACATCCTCACCCGATGCTCTTCTCCGAGCTTCTTCTCCTAATATCAACCCTGCAACATCCTCCAATTTTATCTTTGCAGACCCGGAGGAACTGCTCACTGCCACAACAAGTCAGTTCCAACTTTCTGGCAAACTCGATAATAGAACAAGAGCCCTGATCTCATCATCAAAATCAATACCCACGGATTCTAACTGATTCGTGACCGTATTGAATTCGTTTAAATGTTCAGCAACAATAGAGTTTTCAGGCATCTTTAAATTAAACAACTTTTTCATAAGATATACCTTATTCACCGCAGAAGGCTTTTCGTACATCTTTTCTAGGGCTTTGAACAAATCTGCAGTAGTCTTTTCGTTGGCGATGTTCGACGCAACTGACAGCGCGAGGTTTGGTCGCACAGTCCTTAGGGCTTTGTAATCCATAACATCCTAATCCGCTTGCTTCATCTCGTCTGGCTTCTTGCCATCGATGGGGAGATATAGATCCTTCTGATACAGAATATCCTCCATCTGCATCTTCCAGAACGCGTAATTCGTACCATTGAACTTCTCGATCTTGACTTTGTCTTCAGCCATTGTGTAAACCCTTGACCTCTTAACCCGAAGCTCGGATACCAGCTGTTATGGATTCGCGCGCTTTAAACCCACAGACAAACACACACAATCGAAGAACAAACCAAGAACAGAAAACAATGAGAAGCAAGAAAGAACAAAACACAGAGATTTTACGTGGTTCCGACTTAAGCTGATTGCTTAATCGTACTCCATGGGGTGCTGGGGTGTTTCACTATGATGAATAATGATCAAAAGTCACAATGGGGGCTGCCCTAAGTGTCCCTTTTATAGAATAAGGCGACACAATACATCAGAAACCCTAAAAAAAATAAAAACGCGTATCTTTTTTGTGCTGACCGTCCGGACGGACTTGACCACCGTCCGGACCAAAAATTCTGCAACTTCAGAATTGCACCAAAAACCTGCAGACAGCTTTCTGCACTTTCTGTCCGGACGACCCGGGACCCCGTCCGAACCAAAACTTCAAAAAATCTCTCTCTTAGTTTTTAGAACAGGTTTCATCCCAACAGACCAGAATCCCTGATGTTTTGTTTTCTGCCTGTCTCATACAATTTGTATATTTGATCCTTGAATTATGACATAGATCTTACATCCTGTTTTCACCTAACTAGACCTCAAAATATAGATAAATTCAAGTGTGAAATTTATGCAAGTTTGTGTTAATTTATTATCCTTTGGTGGTCCTTTTCTTTTCTGGGGTGTTTAGAAACTAGAAAGTCAGTCTACTGTTTTGGCTTCTCACGCAATAGGCAAAAACATGTTTTAACAGTTTTAATGGAAGGTACTCGCTCTGTTCTTTTTTAAGTGTGTAGCTTCGTAATTCCAACTTATTAAGAAAGCATCATCATTACACATTTTACATCAACTTTTATAGTCACTTTCCATTATTGTCCTTGATTGAGACATCGTCGTTAAGCTTTACCCACTAACTTTTCAAAGAGGAATCTACTTTTAAGGGCAAAATAGGAAATGTACTAACTTTTACCTACAAACTTTTTAACATCACACTTATTTAGGAACAACCCAAAATAGAATACAACACTGTAATCCATCTCTATATAGCAATATCTATAAAATGAAACCAGATATTTCTATTATTGGCTATCTACTATCTGGAGTTCATACCGTTTTGATGCAACTGGTCAAAACAGTGCATGTCTCGTACACTACATGTAAAGAAACCAAGAAATTTAACAGGACGGTGCATGAAACGGTTGAGATCCGTTCGGTGCACTATTTAAATAGTCTTCATGCACTTTCTGTTTTTTAATTTTTTGTCTTATGCATGAAGAAAGGTAATTGTGTAATTTATGATTTATATATATTTTCAATTTTTATGTGTTTAAAATATATATGTGTGTGTGATTTACAGCATGTGAGAGGTTTTTCACTCTGTTAAATTTTATAAAAATATCTGACAGGTGAGTAGAATAAATGATACTCTTTGAATAGACATTATGCACCCTTATAAAAAAGATGGAAGCTATGTATCTTTTGCACTCAGACTCTTAATCTATAGAGCTCTGAAGATGTTGTTTGAAAGCAATGAATATGATTTCTAGCTGTTTGTTGTTCCTATGATACTTCTGCTGTTAGGAGTTAATCTGACCTTCTTGAATCCCTCAATGTTCGGTCTGATAACTTATCATAGGGTTATTTCATATGGGTACTTTGTATTCATTTGGATGGTGTTGTTGATCATTTACCGCCCTTAGAATCGACTGTTTACCTAAGGATCTCAACAAATGGGAATGGAGCATCATGGTTCGTGCAGAGGTTGTGTAAGGCAACAGGAGATGAAGTATTACTATAATAACGCTCTTTACGCTCGAAGATCATCTTTACCTATCAAAACGTCCTCTTGTGGTCGCAGTTAAGAGATAGGGAAAAGTATATCTCTATTGTTTGAGGTTTTAATGTTGTTTGTGTAATATATTTCAATGATTAGTTTTTGGATGTCTCATTTGTTTGGTTTTTTTCGTATTTGATTTTCCACCACATTATTGTTGTTTACATGCACTTGCAAATTATTTGTGCTTGGCATATATGCTTAGTGTTTGTGGTATTATGGTTTTATTGTTGGTAATGTGATCGAAAATTCAATTGCTAAATACGTAGGATTGTAGAATGTTAGTATTGCAGGATTAAGGCATATTCGAAAATATTTAAGACAATAGAGATAACTTGGGCTTGCAAATTGTTATGAGTTAAGATTATGCCTTGTATATTATAAGTAAAAGCCAAATAACATTATATGAATGCGACTTTTCTAACATGCGCTTGCTTCGAGAGTAGTTCTGGAGAGGCAATTATATAGTAACCAAACTCATCGCATTACACAGATTAGGGGCGGAACGATGCTTGGGGGCCTTCTTCGTTTCTTTTATTCAGAGGTGCATGAGTACTCTGCATTAGACTCCATTGTGATATCTCCTCTTCTCGAAATCTCCTCGCCATTGAGCTGCGTATTCTAAGATAATGGTTGTGACTATGATAACCAGAATAAGGATACATCTCCACAGAGTATTTAGATTCACATTCAGCCCAAACCACGACAGTATTGTTAAAGAGAGTAACACACATATTAGAATGAAACTGCAAAGTCCTACCCATAAAGTTATGAAAATCACAGTCATATTATCTATCTCTGCATTCCTAACCCAAAGTTCGTATGCAAAATCACGTCGATTATCCGCCATAGCTTGATTTGAAAGGATGGCAACTTGTTAAGGCTTGAGGGTTTTTTTTTTTTTTTTTTTTTTTTCTGAATGTGAAGAAGATGGTGAAAGAGAGAGGGAGGGAGAAGGATGAGGTGAGCTAGAAGATTAGAGATACCGGGATAGTGAGTCAGAGAGTAAGGTAGAACAAAAGGGTGATGAAGATATACGATTTGTATGGTTGAATTTATAGAATTGGAAAGTGGATAGTTTGAAATTTGAATTTTGAAATTTGAGGTGGTGTGGTGTGCATCTAAAACGCTTAGGATGAAAGCTTTGGCCTCTGCTGTTTATTATTGCACATATTCCTATTTTCCTATTTTCATTAGAATGTTTCAATATGACAGACAGGTTTCGTTGTGTTGAATTGACTTTTGAAAAATTGTTTGATATGTACTTACCTTTATGGTTGTTATTTGTCAAGTGTAGATTCTGGTTAGATTTTTTTTTTAAAAAAAAAAAAATATACTTGGACGACGTTTCTTTGTTTTTTTTTGTGAACGAAGATATGTTTTGATTTTATCCAGCTTTGAAATTGTGGGAGATGCTGAGTTGCAACCAAAAACAATAATTGAGTATAAGAATTATCTGGAAAATATACTCTTTATGTAATTAAAGTCACAAATTGTTTATGTTTCATATGTAGTTTGCTGAATATATTCTTTTCTTTTATCCGACCTTAAATATATACATACATTTGTTATTATATATATACACATTATGTGTATATAACACTTAATTCAGAAATTTTTTCCATGGTTAATTAATTTGTAAATATTTTATAATCTAATATTCCATTATACTGCCTTTATTTCTTCTGCTCGCTATGAATAACTTTCTAATCTCTTATATATAATCGTAACATATCTTTAGGATTTGAATAACCATACATGAATTCGATGGTTTTGTTGAGATCTCAAGATTTATAATTTGTAAGTAGTGATTGACTCTTGGTTTACTATAAGAACGGACCGATCTAATCCATGCTATTCTATATTTAAAGGGACATCAAGAACAAGCTTGGAAGATTCTTATCCGTAAAATCTATTGTGTATTTATTTGTTTCTTATGTTATTGGAAACGCTGTTTCGCTAAATTACAACCAAGCAAAGAAATATAGCCTTTTGAATAAAGCAAACCCTACGTTGAATTGAAATTATCAAGTATGGCCTTTGGTTTCGAAGTCTTACTAATGACTTGTACATATTTGCTCCACTGGGCTTTGTTTTTAATGGGAAATTACACATACCCTGTGAAAACAGATCTCTTAAATCGGGATGTGAGTTCGACTTTATATCCAAGTACTTCAATTCTTTCTCTTTTACAAGTTCAACTTTGTCTCATTCCTTAAAGAAAGTTGCACAAGATTCTCAAACAAAACATAGGTAAACAAGTCAAAACATACATAAGAGAAAGTTATCTCTGCCGCTGAACTATTTTATGTTTGTGTGCAAGGTCGGCCCAAATATTTGGAGTACCCTAGGTCTAATCCAAAAAATGTGCCCTAAGAGTCCAATTTTAAACAACTTTATGTAGAAAAATCACAACTTTATATACAAAAATCCATTTTTTCTATTTGTGAATTCCACTCAAATGAGCCCATTTTGGTCTACTTGACTTCAAATTTTTTTTCTCCCTATTTTTGGGTTTTGTTATGTGCTTACTCAACAACCAAACAGAGTCGCAATTTTCCTTTCTCCTACCAACGAATGAACCAAACAACCAGAAAATAATGCTCTCTTTGACGATGGAAAAAATATGTAAAAAGCTCCAATTTTGAGAAACAAAAAACCAATCAGACAGGAAAAAACACCCAACACAGATCTTCACTCACCGACCCGAACTTACATCAAAATGAAATTTTACCCACATCAGGGGTATTATATTTACTAAAATTATCCAAAGCCAATTGAGTTGGATGGCTTGGATCGGAGTTTCCCTCTCAGTACACCTTGCTTTCTTTTCAAATGACGTACTCAATTACCTGCTTCAATGGTGTGATAATCCGAGTGAGACTGCACATTTTGAGGGGCAAAAGGAATCATCAGAGTCATTCACAAAAGATAACTTCCCCGCGGAGGGCGAATATTCTGTTCCGGTTGATGAAGCTGAAAAGTGGGCTTCAAATCAATCAGTTAAAACACCAAATTATGGCTAAAAACATAACAAGATAATAACCATTATCTGCTCCTGATCAATCAGGCACACCATAGCAGACCTGTTTCAGCACGATTCATGTCAACGAAAGGAATTAGAAAAGTGAGAAATATTGGTCTAGGTTGGTAAAATAACGAAACAGAAAAGGTAAAAAAAAAAAAAACCCAAAATAAAGGAATTCTGGCTCATATTCGTCTCTAGCAAACACTTTTCAAAATTAATTCATGCTTATTTACTCTTCCACTCCCTCAGTCCAGACAAATCAGAAAGGAAATCTTGATCCAAAACTAAAAATTCATAAAGACCGAACATCATTCACAATGAATTCCAAAACAAGGCTTCTCCTTGACCATATTATGCATATCTATAATGACAGGCGAACTTAATTATATCAGCCATTTGCACCCCCCAATGCACTTGATATATGCGTAAAGATAAAACTTTAACCAACGTAAGGTACTTGGGGGTTATCTTCTTCCAATATATACAAGCAGTGGACATTTCCACCTCAAATTCACTCAATCTGTGTGAAGATTAAAAAAAAAAAAAATCTAAACAATGTGGGGATTAAACAGAATCCGAAACCTAAAACAATCATCAAACTTCTATGCTTCTATCAACTGAATAAAAACCTTTCTGGATCATTGCCGCTAATAAATGACCCCTCCAAAAAAATCAGTTGAGAAACTATGGGCTCGTCAAATATAATATAAAAAGGGGCCATCTGAAGAAGCGGACAGCTTTATAATCAGCTCATGGGAGTCCATCGACTGCCATGGAATTACACATACAATTGATTCAGTCTCCACATGAAGCATGAAAACATTAAGAGCAAACCAAAACTTCCTTATATCAAACGCTTCTGACTTCTGGACAGCTTCTTGGCCGCTTTAACAAATTGATTGTTCATGCCAAGATTTGAACAAGAGCGCCTCTACATATATACAAAAGATTTCATGTCAGTCGCTGTTTTGCTCACAAAAAAACGGATAAAGAAGGAGACGAACAGAGAGAGGAGAGAGGAAGTAACTGTTTATAGTCATAGCCGGATCTGCTTGATCTGTTTTCTAATTAAAATCCACAGCAATTGAGTTCAGAGTATAGTGCCGGAGCCGAAAAAGTAACGATTTTTCGGATCCAACAGGACAGGTTGAACATGTTACCAGCGTTGTTCGGATTTTGGGAACCAAACGAAACCATGATCGTCTTCTTCCGTCGAACACACACACTCTCTCTCTCTCTCTCTATCAACGCCACGAAGGAGAAACCAAATCGAGCTTCAATAGATGGGTTAATCATTTTCAAAATTGCATCGGAAATTTATACGGGCCCCACCCCTGACTTTTGTGCTTTTTACGGTTTTACCCCTCCTCCCCTCCTTTATATAAATTCATTTAATTAATTCATTTCTTTAAATTATAAATAACCAGAATTTATATAAAGAGATAAATAAATAATTCATTTATTTTATTTAATTCAGTTATTTTATTTAATTAATTAATTATTTATTTATCTCTTTTACAACTTAACAAATTTGGACATAAATAGGGTTCATAATCAAGTCCATACTTTTAAGTAAACAATTTGGGTCAAGTCTTCTTAAAAAAAAAAACCAAAACTGTAGGGTTCAAGAATTAATAGAGAAATAAAATATCATGCATGCACCCAAGTGGTCCTTATTTTTATTTTTATTTTTATTTAAATTCATTTCAAACGGCCCTTATTGAAGTAGCAGTCAGATTCATTTATCATTAATTGGTGCTCCCAAACAGCTACAATTTCGAACTTGGTCGGGGATGTTTCCCAGAACTTTATGAGTCGAAATTTCGAGGTTGGTCAGGTTAATAAAATCGCCATGGGATTAATTACCTTTTTTTTTAAATACCTTCTCCATGGGTGAATTGCCTTTTTCTTGTTCTTTTTTTTTTTAAACATCGGAAATTGCATATACAAGGAGATTTCACCATTGCAGTACGCAAAGTAATTACATATATCTTTAAAATGCGGTTTTTTTTTTTTTTTTTTGATTGTAGTATTATACAAACAATACTCTCTCCGGCCCAAAGTTGTTGCCTGTTTTTCGGCTTACGTATCATTTTTAAATTACTTATATTTATCCATACATAATTTTTTTACGATTTAAAATTTTGGTATCCGTAATTTTTTAGGTGTCCGTAATTTTTGAAGTGGAAAACAAAATTTGGGACGGAGAGAGTAAATTTTCAAACTTGATGATGATTCACCAAAAACTAATTACAGCCTAAATTTAGTTTGCTCTCCAATGTACGTACGCATCCAAATATAGTGGAATCCTAGAACCCAATATTGCTTTCATTATGCTTTTATTTAGTTTACAGTTTTCAATACATCTTTACATATCCCTATACACTTTACTTGCAAATGTAATTTTAAAAAAATAATTTAACCCCAAAATACCCTTTCTCTCTCCGAATTTTTTTAATATTTCTCTCTTCCAATTTTCCTAATATTTCTCTCTCCTATTCTTTCCTAATCTCTCTCTCTCTCTCTCTCTCAACTAAAATCTCAAAACAAAATTTAAAAAACATAATCCTATTTCAACGGTGAATAAATCGATTAAAATGTTGAATCAAAATTATACAGGGAAATCACACAAGGAACATGGATTAATTACTGATTGACCATGTTTATAAGGGAACATGGTTAATAAATTATCCATGTTGCATGTATGAACATTAGATTGCATTAAATGTGATAAATCAATAAACTATGTTTCCTGTGTATGAAATAACAAAATTGGTGAATCTATAAACCATAACAAGATTGGTAACCATTGGCACAATATAATCATGGTCAATCGATAATCCAGCAATGTGACAATAAAGGGAATATGGTTAATAAATAATCCATGTTCCATGCATGAACATTAGGTTGCATTAAACATGGTTAATCAATAAACCTTGTTGCACGAAAAAAAAAAAAAACCTTCAATGGCATAAACCATTCAGTCAAAATATACCATCTCTCCCTTGTTTTATTGAAATGTTTCCTGAAATCATCCATGAAATCGATAAAAAAAAAAATACAAACAGAGAGGGAGAGAGATCCAACTTTAAAATTGAAACAACCAAAAACACCAGTCGTTTCTCTAACTCACGTAAATTTTACTGAGGAAGGTGATGGCGAGGACGAATCTAGAGCTTTTCTCGTGCACCAGTGTTTTGGTTCTTTTACTTCTTTGCAATGGAAAATAATTGTGTGCGAGCGTGCCAGAGAGAGTTTCAATCTCCGCCTTCAAATTAACTTTGGAACAAACCAAATCTAATCAGGCGATTGTGTTTAATGGTTCTATTACCTCAATTAAGAGGATTTTTTCTTTCAAAGTAAAGAAATACAAACCAATATACTTAGGAAATTAAAGAACAATGCTTGACCGACCGGGTGAATATGAATTAAACTAAAGACGCGTCCCAAGCGTAGGACTCTCGACCGGTGTAGAACAATATCCGAAAGTACTGGAGTCGAACCACAGAGACGGACGAACGGTGTTTGACTCAAAAGTGTTGAATTCTAGTTTGACCTGGCTCTTAGGTAGCCACCCCTTGTTCAATTCGGTTGATTTACTAACTAAATTGCCAAACTGAATTAATTAAATATGGATTTTAAAAGGAGAGTACAGCCGTGGGAACTCCAGCGTCCGCGACTAGCCCTAACCAATGTCCACTCGGGTCTTGATTCCTTTAAATAATTGATTTGAGAATAGGAAAAAGTTCTCTAACGAATGCACACCACGTGTCTCCAGTTTCCGTGTGCAGTCGAGAGGAAGGCTCCAGATTCCTTCGCCCCGCTTACAAGGACTCTAGCAATGCCCGAGATTTGTTCGTTAGAAAAAGTTTCGTATCCCAAAATTGCTTAAAAATTTGATTACGTTGAACCCGAGGTGAACATCGATTAGTCTAGCCACGGGGCGCCTTCACCCCGCGGCCGCACCCTAAGAATCTACTCACTCATGATTTTATTGAACGCAGCAAACATATATTTAGGACTAAACATGGTTTTAGCAATTGAAATAAAAATAAAACACGATACCACAAGTTTGCGGCAAGAGAACGGATTCGAAGAACAAGAATTCAAAGCTGGAAAACCTGAAGAACTTGAATTAAACTTGAACCCGAAATAATCCTGAAAATAGCAGCCAAAGTTAAGAAAATAAAACGTAAATTATGAATTGTGTAACCCTAATTTGGAGTTCTAAAGGGGTATTTATATTAGAACCCCCGTTAATTACAATTAAAATCCGAGAAAAACGATATTAACTCCACGCAAAACCAAAACGCCACCTTTCCCTAGCCAATTAAGACCCTCGGTAGCGCTACAGGTATTCATAGGTAGCGCTACCGAACCCATTAGAGCCGTTTTGACCGGTTGACCTCAGCGTTGACTGTTGACCCTTGTTTGCTCTGTAGCACTACACCCATTTTGGTGTAGCGCTCCCCAAGGCTTTGGACGCTTTCCGAGCTCTGTTGTGCCACTTTTGAGCGCTATACCAAATCCCTTGTAGCGCTCACGATGGTCTAAATTGCTTACCTCGAGAAATTAACTTCACCACTTAGTCTCCACAGCCTTGCTTGCTCTCACGTTCCGTCGCGGCCTTTCCAAGTACCTCTCATTAGCGCCAAAAATATCCCAATTTCCTGCAAGTTAAGCACAACACAAAATCCAACCACGTGCACGCATTAAATGGAAAATGAGGATTAACCGCACGTCTAAAGCGCTAATTCTACCCCAATGAGGATTAACCGCACCTTTAAATTCACGAATTTCGCGAGCCTATCACATCCCCTAACTTGAGCGTTGCTAGTCCCTAGTAACGAACGAGACAAAAATAACAACTCAACAAGGGATATAAGGGTTATGCAACTTGTACAAAAATCAAGTGAACACAAAATTTTCTCCTCATAGCCACCCTTAACTTCGTCACATGCATGCCCTAACTAAGATTCGAACAATTCTGCACCAAAACAATTGTAGAGATAAAAAAATGCTCCCACAAAGTCACAATGTCACTCTCACTCACCGGAACACTCAACATCCCATGTGAGGCGCTTGGCGACCAACATGGGATGAAACAAGAAACCACCACGTGCCAATCAAAACAACGCCAGTTATGAAAAGGAAAGCTCAACGAATATAGGATACCACACATTCATAACCAAATATAAAACATGCATGTAAGAGAGTCAAACAACGTGCATCGGGTCAACTAAGGACTTCATTAGGCTTATAATGATCGTGGTTGCAAATGAAAAAGATAACATGCAAAAGGTGACAGCCTATAGAAGCACATGGACAGTCTACCCTGACTGGCCACCACCTCGACCCCGGCACCACACCGGTGCTCAACACATAACATTAGTCACAAACATAACAAAAGTACGAGTTGTTACACAACACATAGAATGACAAGACTCAAGCCACCGACTCACATCAAACTCCCAGTACATGAACAACGTCACACCACCACATGAAATAACACATAAAATAACAAGACTATAACAAAGACACATGAAATAACACCACCCCCAGTCCAGCTCTATGCTCAATCTCCATCCCCAGCATCCGAATGCTCCTCCTCCTCAGCTGGTGCATCTGCGAAGTCATCACTCACCTCCAACTCCGACCACTGTCTAGGTTGGAAAGGTCCTGGATTCTGCCCAGAAATCTGCGCCTCTAGCTGGCGCTGCCTATCAAGTAAATCCATCTGACTCCTAGCCAACTACCTCTGCTCCCTCTTCAACTTCCGCTGGCTCTTAGCAATATTTGTCACACAACCAAAGATCTTTTCCAGCCAGGTCTTAGTACTAGCGCTAGCCGGCGGTGGAGTAAGCAACGACCCCTCAATTCCTCTCAACTGGGCCATACTCCGCTGAATGATCGAGGAGTCTATATCCCCCGGACTCAACTCATCATTGCTATAGAACCGCCTCCCCAGGATATTTCTACTCCTAAGAATTTAGGTAACCAGGCACGGACAAGGCATCCTCAAAGTGGTCGGCGCATCTCTAAAATCACACATCTGCCCAAACACATACAGGGCCCAATCACACACCGTGTCCTCACCCATGAACGCATACAAAAGGTTCCCAACCGATTTCTGGGGTGCGCCCTCCTTACCCCTAGGATACAAATTATAACAAACTACTTGGTTGATGAACCGATAGTCTGGCTGGAACCGGCCAAGCCAATGCGGAATTCTAGCATTCCTACGGTTTCCACAACAATACTCAGCCACCTCATCCTGATTAAAAGTCTCATCCGGCCTAGGGAAATTTGTGGGTCCCGTAGGCCTCGGATAGTCCCATGCAGTGGCTATCTCAGCCGCATCAATAAACACGGGAGTGTTACCGATTTTTGACGTAATCTGGGCACCCGGAGCCAAAAAGTGACCCCGACTCCGGCACAACCATATTTTTATAAAATTCTTCTACTAAAGCATTATTGTACCCAGGATTAGGTTCAAACCAATACTTCATACCTTGGTCCCGAATGGCGAGAAAAGGGGCGTATTCCGCCGGCCACAAACCGTCATCAATAATGTGCCGCTCATTCTTCACCCCCCGGTTCTTAATTGATGCCTCCCATGCAGCCTAATTATCCCTCTCAATCTGCTCACTATCCCTCCGTTTAGCCTAGGCCTGTGGAACTTCCTCAGCCCCGCCAGAGGACCCATCCATTGCCTTTCCCTTGACAGTGTTTTGCTTTCTACGTGCCATGGTTTGGTAGGTTTTGGGCTAAAAAGATGGGGTTAGGATTTTTTGATCTGGAAATTTTGGGGGGTTAGAGGAATTTTGGGTTGGATATTATGGTAGAGGAGGGGTGAGAGGAGTGTTTTTGTGAATTTTGGTGAAGAATGGTGGAGTTTTAAAGGAGTTATGGAGTTTTAGGGTTAGGGTTTGGTTGGTTATGGAGGATGGAGAAAGAGGATGAAGGAAGAAGAAGAAGGTGTAGGAAGATATGGGGGAAAACCCCTCGTTCGTCCGTTTTTTTTTTTCCCGATGTCCCCCGAGCGCTACACCACTTTAGGTGTAGAGCTACCGAACGCCTTTTTTTTTTTGGACAAATAACGGGTCAAAGGGGTCGGTTGACCTTCTTTCTTTTCCACCTCTCACTTATCGTTAAAATGGGTTAATTTGGGGAAAGGAAATGGTTTTAAGGCTTTGGGTTTTGACTGGAACACAGGTTTTTTTTTTTTTTTTTTTTTTTCCTAACCAAAGACATGGCACCCAAAAGCAACATTTTAATTCTTCCAAAACGACGATGCTCCTTTATTCCAATGATTCGAGGCCTCTAAAATGCGCACAGAGCTGGACCACCAAATTAATTCCACCCTATCACCGGTTTCCTAGGTTTGACACAGAAATTGACACGGACGGGTCTACAATGGGATCAACAGGACTCGTATAGTGGTTTAATCACACAAGAGCTGCCTTGTATCATCCCCTATGCACGTTACCACTCTCACAACATGCATGCAAAATATTCAGACTGCGACATGTGGTACAAACGCCTACTATTTTGTGCGAGTGCAGAAATTGATGAACAAAGAAAACATGGGATGCTTTTAAGGACACACTGCAAACTAAGTGGGAACACCTACTCAACATCGCTTATGGTGCGAATTACTGAAACAGAGATGCCAGATATATGCATGTGAACGAGTTAAACAGGCAAACATTGAGACAAAAATCTAGCATACTCACCTAACTCACACAAACAAGCATAACAATCATATCCCCGCATACAAAAATTAACCAAAAATTTCAAAAATTAAGCCTAAACCCACTAACAACGCTCAGAACAAAAATACACGTGTACAAAGTACACCCTGTCCCCCAACTTGAAATGAGCTCTGTCCCCAGAGCATGGAGACAAAGAAAAAGAAAAACAAAGAGAAGGAAAGAGTAGACCTGGGCACCCCAGCGGTGAGGCCTAATCTACCAAAGCTGGTGTGGTAGCACGCGAAACCTGCCAAAAGACTGAAACCACAACTACCGAAAATATGCAAATGGCATTAGTCCTGCCCGGCTCGTGTTATCCTGGCGCCCACAAAAAGGACAAAATAAAGAACAAGAAAGTAAAGAAAATAAAACACGCCACTCAGATCTTCACGCGATGAACGTGTAATACTTTTCTCCCCATCCCCCAACTTGAATTGAAGGGTGAGTGGCTATACAAGACCATGATGCAAAAAAAAAAATTTTTTTTTTTTTTTTGAATTTTTTTTTTTTAAAACAAACATGAATATATACAAATCGCCCTTACAAATTGGGGATGGGCACACGATCCTTATTTTAATAGCGGCATGCGAAGCTATAAAACCCAAGTCAATGATGGGTACCCCTATTGCTAGAGGACGGGTCCACACTCAATGAAGAGCATGGTACGCGTGAGCTACCCGTCAAAACATGGCTTGATAAAGCCTACTCAACTGGGTCGTCCTTATAGACAGGATTGACTAACTCCTCATCGGGTTCACCTACTTCCTGAAATTCCAAATAGGGTTTGAGACGCTGTCCATTAACTTTAAACACATGATCATCCTTAGAATCGCAGACATCGACTGAACCATTCGGATACACCTGAACCACTACGTAGGGACCGTCCCAACGTGACCTCAACTTCCCTGGAAACAAATGGAGACGCGAATTATATAGTAACACTTTCTGACCAACCCTAAAAGTTTTGCGCTGAATGTTTCTATCATGATACGCCTTAACCTTAGCTTTATAGATGCTAGCGTTCTCATACGCGTCATTCCTAAGATCCTCAATCTCACACAACTATAACTTTCTATGCTCACCCGCCTCATTCAAACTAGAATTCACTTTCTGAATGGCCCAATAGGCTTTCTTCTCTAATTCAACTGGCAGGTGGAAGGCCTTACTGTAAACGAGCCGATAGGGTGAATCACCCAATACGGTCTTATAAGCAGTGCGGTAGGCCCACAACGCATTATTCAACCTGGTGGACCAATCCTTCCTAGTCACACCTACAGTCTTCTATAAAATCCTCTTAATTTCCTTATTTGCTAATTCGGCCTGCCCATTAGTCTGGGGGTGGTAAGAAGTGGACACCTTATGAGTGACTCTAAACTCCCCCATTAATTTCTCAAACGACCGACTCGTGAAATGCGTGCCCTGATCTGAGATAATGGCGCGTGGCACGCCAAACCTCGATAAGATATTAGCCTTAAGAAACTCTAGCACGACTTTGGACTCCATAGACTTAGTGGGAATTGCCTCCACCCACTTCGACACATAATCCACCGCTAACAGGATGTACTCAAAACCATGAGACATAGGAAATGGACCCATAAAATCGATGCCCCAGCAATCAAACACCTCTAGCACAAGAATAGGCCGGAGGGGCATCTCATGACGTGAAGACAACTTGCCAAGCTTTTGGCAACGGTCACATGACCTACAAAAAGCATGCACACCCTTAAACATATCGGGCCACCAGAACCCGCACTGCAGAATCTTGGCGGCGGTCTTCTTCGCAGAGAAGTGACCTCCACATGCCTCCCCATGACAAAACTCTATGACCCCCTGCTGATCAGACTCGGGGACACATCTACGCACAATTTGGTCCGCACAGTACTTGAATAAATATGGGTCATCGAAGATGTACTGTCGGACACTCCTTAAGAAACGTTGCTTCTCTTGGGTAGACTAATGGGAAGGAATCTGCCCAGTTACCAAATAATTGGCAATATCAGCATACTATGGGCACTCATCAGCAGCGAACAACTGCTCGTCTGGGAAAGAATCTCTAATGGGAAGATCCGAGGTGGGGTCCTCGAACTCCAGACGAGACAGATGATCAGCTACTACATTCTCTACCCCTTTCTTATCCTTAATAATGAGGTGGAATTCTTGCAGCAACAGAATCCACCGAATAAGGTGAGCTTTCGCATCCTGCTTGGTCATCAAGTACCTCAGGGCCGCATGATCGGTGAACACCGTGATCTGCGAACCCACCAGGTAGGATCGAAACTTATCTAAGGCAAACACCACCGCCAGCAACTCCTTCTCGGTAGTGGTGTAATGCATCTGTGCCTCGTTGAGCGTCTTACTCGCATAATAGATCATGAATGGGTCTTTCCCTCTCCGCTGCCCTAAAACAGCCCCGACTGCATAGTCGGATGCATCACACATAAGCTCAAAGGGAAGACTCTAATCAGGAGACTGCACAATAGGCGGAGTAGTGAGACTCCGGTTCAGCTTTTGGAATGCCTCCTCACACGCATCGGACCACACAAAGGGTGCATCCTTCGCTAGCAACTGACACAACGGATGGGAGATAGCACTGAAATCTTTAATGAACCGCCGGTAGAAACCAGCGTGTCCAAGAAATGAACGCACATCCTTTACAGACTTGGGAGTAGGAACCTTATGAATCAAGTCTATCTTAGCCTTGTCCACCTCGATACCCTTGGAGGACACAATGTGTCCCAACACAATCCCTTGGGTCACCATGAAGTGGCACTTTTCCCAGTTCAGCACCAAGTGCTTCTCCTCACATCTCTGCAACACCTTACCTAAATTCTCGAGGAACCCATCAAATGAGTCCCCGAAGACCGAAAAATCGTCCATAAACACCTCTACTATCCTCTCAACCATGTCGCTAAAAATTCCCATCATACACCTAGAAAAGGTACCAGGTGCATTGCACAACCCAAAGGGCATGCGACGGTAGGCATATGTACCATACGGACACGTGAAAGTGGTCTTTTCCTGGTCCTCTAACGTAACTTCTATCGGATTGTATCCCGAATACCCATCCAGGAAACAATAAAAAGCCCGATCAGCCACCCTCTCCAGAATTTAATCAATGAAAGGGAGAGAGAAGTGGTCTTTTCGGGTGCTCGCATTGAGCTTCCGGTAATCTATGCACACTCTCCAACCTGTAGGAATCCGGGTCGGCACTAACTCACCTTGCTCATTGGTAACAACTGTCACCCCAGCCTTCTTAGGCACTACCTGAACTGGACTCACCCATTCACTATGGGCGATCGGGTAAATAATACCTGCATCTAAGAGCTTTAAAACCTCAGCCCGAACCACCTCTTTCATGTGGGGATTCAAGCGCCGCTGAGGCTGCCTAGAGGGCTTCACACTATCCTCAAGAACGATTTGGTGTGTACACACCGTTGGGCTTATACCATGCAAATCAGCCACGGTCCAGCCAAGCGCGCCTATATGCTCTCTCAACAAATCATGCAGCTTCCTCTCTTGACCCTCCTCAAGGGCCGAAGAGATCACAACCGGATAAGTATCATCGCCCTTCAAAAAGGTGTACTTGAGTGTGTCTGATAGAGGCTTTAACTCTGGTTTTGGCGGCTGAACCGATGACGGAAGAACTTTGGGCGGAGGGTCGCCCAAAGGCTCGAACATTGGGTCATAAGAGATCCCACAAACTTTCTCTACTGAATCCTCTACATTTAACATTTCTAACAAACTTCCTACCTCTGGAGAATTTAGAAATGACGCCTCCTCGGCGGTAAGAGCAATCTCCAGAGGATCCTTATACAAGATTGTATCGATATGCTCTTGAATGAGCGCGTTGATCAAACTCACCTCTTCTACCTTCTCAAGAGTGCTAACATTATAGACATCTACCTCCATCTTCTCCTCGCCAACAAACAACTGGACCCTGCCAGTTTTGCAATTCATGAAGGCGTTGGAGGTGGCGAGGAAAGGACGACCTAGAATGATGGGAGGCTTCTCTAAAACCTCAGGGTTCAGGCAAGTGTCTAGGACAATGAAATCTGTAGGAAATTTGAACTCACCTACCTGAATCATCACATCCTCCACCACACCCTTGGGTACCCTAACACTCCAGTCTGCCAACTACAGCGTGGCAGGAGTAGCTCTCAGATCGCCTAGGCCCAGCCTCAAGTATACTGAATAGGAGAGCAAGTTAACACTTGTTCCTAAATCCAGCAATGCCTTATCGAACGTCTGGCCTGCGATATCTACGGTAATGGTGGGACACCCGGGATCCTTGCACTTGGCAGGAATCTCAGTCTGAAGAATGGAGCTCACCTGCTCGGTTAGAACCACATTGTTCTGACTCTTGTGCTTTTTCGTGCAAAGGTCCTTCAATGCCTTCGCACACTGAGGAAAGCACTCAATCGCCTCCATCAAAGTGATAGGGAATTGCACCCTCTTGAAAAGTTCTAACATCTTGAGGTTCATATTCTGCTTAGGTTTCACCGCCAGCCTTTGGGGAAATGGAGCTACTAGCACAGCTGGCGGCGTTAGAGTCGTGGGGGCTGCAGGTACCACCACCTTAGGTGACTCCTCATTATCCTTTACCTCCTTCCTAGGGACATCGACAATTTCAGGAGTTGCTCTCGGTGCATCAACCGGCTCCGGGGGTGGAGCTGGTTTCTGCTTTGGCGGGATGGACTTATCGATCTCTTTCCCACTCCTGAGAATGGTGACCGACTTAGCCTCCTCCTGATTCGGGTTTCGAACATTAGGACCTGGAGAATTTCCCAAATATTGGCCACCCGTCGCACTACCCTGGGCTGGAAACCTACCCTTCTCCTGCTGTAGTTGACCAACAACCGCCGTGAGTTGTGACATTTGGGCCGTAAGGGCCCCAATTTGCTGTCTTATTTCCGTCTGAAATGTCATCTGTGACTGCATCAGAGAATTGACACTATCCTCTAACTTATGATCACGCGCGGTCGTCTGCGAATAACTTGGGGGAGGACCACAAGTGGATGGACTTGCCCCCCTACCAGGCTGCGGCTGGTAGTGAAATGGGATGACTTGGCCCTGAGGGGGCCTGGACGATTGGGCCTGTTGAAACTGCTGCGGCGGAGGTAACGCAAGGGGTTGAGCTTGGCCTCCACCTACGGGTCTGGAATCCGACCACCCAAAATTGGGGTGATCCCTCCATCCCGGATTATACGTGTTAGAATAAAGATCCCAAGTCCTGGCTGCATTAACCTCTTCTTGATTAAACTGGCTCGCCCCCTTGGCGGCAATAAACCCAAGGCAAGTGGTCGCGGTGTGCCCTTTACAATCACCCACACACATACTTCCTCAATTCCTTCCTCATTAATTGGACGGACCTGCCTCACCTCTAGTTTCTCTAATTTTTGAGCCATCTTTTCAACCTGAGCCTGAAGTCGTTGGTCACGAATGGTGACAGGGACAACGTTGGACCCAGAGGGTCCGGTTCGCTCAAAATCGGATGGTTCTAAAGCCTTCTGCCTATCCACTAGTTCATCTAAGAAATCCCAAGCCTCGTCCGCTGTTTTGGACAAGAAATCGTCCCCTTTGCAAGAATACTCTATGTGCTGGACTGTCTCAGCGTTGAGACCCAGATGAAAGAATCCTGCTAGTTGAATTCTCTCAAAGCCATGGTGTGGCAACCTTAGGAGCAATTCCTTGAAGCGCTACCATGCCTTGAGAAATGACTCATCCCTCTCCTGCCTAAAACCTTGGATTTGACGCCTAAGACTCTTAGTCTTAGCCTCAGAAAAGTACTTCCTATAAAACGCGTCACACACTTGTGCCCAAGTGGTGAAGGATCGAGGCCTTTGCATTCGGAACCACCTAAGTGCGCCATCTTTCAGTGTTGCCTCAAACAGCTTGAGGCATGCGTTCTCATACTGGGTATTGGACGCAAGATTGAGCACCAACCCCTCAAATGTCCGCACATGCTCGTACGGATCATCAGAATCCCTTCCATAGAAACTGGGGAGGTTATTCAGAACACCGGGTTTGACTGTAAAGGCATTGCGTGCCTCTTGTGTCTCTTGAGGGAACACAATGGGTCCGGGAGGAGTGGTCCTCTCGGGATGTATGTGCTGCCTCAAGAACGGCTGATTGGCTACTTGCCGATCTCCCATCTCGACTGATTCTGATTCTGACTCTAGAACTGACTCTAACTCTGGCTGGAAGAGCGGATTGCTGACACTAACTAACTCAAAAGGCAACTCTATATAGAGACCACTAATAGGAATAGACTCTGACTGGTGCTCGGCTAAGTCTAACTCTAAACTAGAAGATGAAGAACTAGAAAACACAGGCTGACTCGACTCCAGTTCTTTTTGAACTAAACGATGTGTCGGGTCGCGACAATAAAGAGGGTCCTGTTTAGGGGACACCTCCTTCTTTCTACCTATGGTGACTCGACTGAAAGACAAAAAGAACTACGACTCTACACCTTTGAACAGGGACGGCAACGGCGCCAAAAATGCTTGACCGACCGGGTGAATATGAATTAAACTAAAGACGCGTCCCAAGCATAGGACTCTCGACCGGTGTAGAACAATATCCGAAAGTACTGGAGTCGAACCACAGAGACGGACGAACGGTGTTTGACTCAAAAGTGTTGAATTCTAGTTTGACCTGGCTCTTAGGTAGCCACCCCTTGTTCAATTCGGTTGATTTACTAACTAAATTGCCAAACTGAATTAATTAAATATGGATTTTAAAAGGAGAGTACAGCCGTGGGAACTCCAGCGTCCGCGACTAGCCCTAACCAATGTCCACTCGGGTCTTGATTCCTTTAAATAATTGATTTGAGAATAGGAAAAAGTTCTCTAACGAATGCACACCACGTGTCTCCAGTTTCCGTGTGCAGTCGAGAGGAAGGCTCCAGATTCCTTCGCCCCGCTTACAAGGACTCTAGCAATGCCCGGGATTTGTTCGTTAGAAAAAGTTCCGTATCCCAAAATTGCTTAAAAATTTGATTACGTTGAACCCGAGGTGAACATCGATTAGTCTAGCCACGGGGCGCCTTCACCCCGCGGCCGCACCCTAAGAATCTACTCACTCATGATTTTATTGAACGCAGCAAACATATATTTAGGACTAAACATGGTTTTAGCAATTGAAATAAAAATAAAACACGATACCACAAGTTTGCGGCAAGAGAACGGATTCGAAGAACAAGAATTCAAAGCTGGAAAACCTGAAGAACTTGAATTAAACTTGAACCCGAAATAATCCTGAAAATAGCAGCCAAAGTTAAGAAAATAAAACGTAAATTATGAATTGTGTAACCCTAATTTGGAGTTCTAAAGGGGTATTTATATTAGAACCCCCGTTAATTACAATTAAAATCCGAGAAAAACGATATTAACTCCACGCAAAACCAAAACGCCACCGTTCCCTAGCCAATTAAGACCCTCGGTAGCGCTACAGGTATTCATAGGTAGCGCTACCGAACCCATTAGAGCCGTTTTGACCGGTTGACCTCAGCGTTGACTGTTGACCCTTGTTTGCTCTGTAGCACTACACCCATTTTGGTGTAGCGCTCCCCAAGGCTTTGGACGCTTTCCGAGCTCTGTTGTGCCACTTTTGAGCGCTATACCAAATCCCTTGTAGCGCTCACGATGGTCTAAATTGCTTACCTCGAGAAATTAACTTCACCACTTAGTCTCCACAGCCTTGCTTGCTCTCACGTTCCGTCGCGGCCTTTCCAAGTACCTCTCATTAGCGCCAAAAATATCCCAATTTCCTGCAAGTTAAGCACAACACAAAATCCAACCACGTGCACGCATTAAATGGAAAATGAGGATCAACCGCACGTCTAAAGCGCTAATTCTACCGCACTGGGGCGCTTAAATTCACGAATTTCGCGCACCTATCAAACAACAAAGAAACAAGATACTTTGATTAACAAAAATCAAAGATAGACTTACTTCGAAATTGTCTCCAACTTCACAACAACAGGTAACAAGTACTTCGAACAATTGATTGTTACACAAACAATCTGAAATCTACTTCCTAACCTACTTCAAACTGAGTCAAAATCCTAATTCTACTTGCCAATGAACAAACCGAGCATCATTTGTTTGATAGCTGTTTGTTGAAGATTTGTCCGGGGGCCTTTTCACTCTTCACTCTCTTCTATTTATAGATGCTGTGTGCAATTTGAACTTCCCGCTCAAAATATTTGAACCTGGCTTGCTTCGAACTCCATCTTTTATTCTTCGAAGTGGCAATTTCTTCCCTCCTTCACGTCTAAATTTAAATTCCTTTAATCTTCTTCTAGAAGTTTTATTTGAATCTGCACAGTTGCTTAAAATAACTTAAATGATTACATGTTAAGGAAATAACTGCATTGCATGATATACTCCACGTGTTTTAACTGCCAATTGCCTTGTTTCACAATTTTACACGTGGAGGTCATGTGTTTAATAGTTAACATCATGGCTTCGAAGTCAATTTCCCATATTAGCTGTGACCTTTAACTGCCAATAACTGCTTATAAAATTGAGAAACAATACGACATCGTATTCACCCAATTTTATTCCATTAATCTAGTGTTTCTTCATTGACTGATATTTGCCAATGTTTGGCATTCTTGATTACGTGTCAATTAATTATTGGATTTGCTAATTTTATATGCAAACAACCGGTGAGGAACTCGGTTGGTTGTGGGGAGGTTTTGCACCAGTTTAATACTCGATCCATTCGCTGCCGTCGACAACGGCGTCACTGTTTACACCAGTTACGGCAACGTAACAAAAAGAAGAGACGACGAAGATCTACTTTTGGATGGGAAACGGCGTTTGTAGGTCTAAATCGAACCCGAGAGGAGAGAGAGAGTATCTGGCGCCGGGGAGAGGAGAGAGAGGGGGTTCCAGAGCAAGAGGTGCTTTGACTTCATCTTCAATTAAAAAACAGAAGCTAAAATTTTGGGAAGATATTAATGTGTGTTTGTGTGTGTGTGTGTGTGTGTGTGAGAGAGAGAGAGAGAGAGAGAGAGAGAGAGAGAGAATCCCATTATTTGATAACCCCTATATTATTTGGGGAATATCTCTAACGGAAAACATATTTTATTAAGGTAATGATATAGATAATATGTAGATAAGTTGCGCTTTTTTTTAGTGCAGCTTCCTTTTAGAATCATCCGCTGTTAGTAGGGGTGTACACGGTCTGGATCGGATCGGAATGGCATGAATCCAATCCTAATCCGCGAGTCACGGTTTTTAGAAAATCCAATCCGTGTCCAGACCAAAAGTCTCACGGTCCGGTTCTAATCCGATCCGCGAGTCACGGATCGGTTCCGGTTTTATCCATGGATTACATGTCATATGTAAATAAGTAACAAACTGTTTGATTAAAATAAAATCCTAAAAAATCCAAAGTAGAAAACAAAGAGACCTTAGATGAAGCCACAATAAAGGCCTAAACAAGCACTAGTAGAAGTATATAGCTTAGTTCAGTTACATAGTGGAATAGAAACAAAAGCAGTTTAATACAAAAAAAATAGTGAACAACTACTAAATTCATCAAAGTCCAATACAAATGCAAGGCAATGGAATACATGAAAGTTCAATACAAATTGACAATATTTATAGGAGATAACAATATTACTCTATATCAAATTGACAATATTTATAAAAGTGATAAAATTATTTATATATACATACATATATGTTTTTTTAAAAATTAGATATAATAAAAATCTCATGGTCTGGATCAGTTAATCCACGGTTTCAAAATCAAAATCCGTGTCCGGACCGCGAGTCACGGTTTATTATTTTTTGAATCCGTGTCCGGACCATTAATCCATGGTCAAAATCCAAAACGTACGGATCGGTTCAGTCCAGACCGGATTCACGGTTCACCGGTTTTTTTTTGCGGCCCTAACTATTAGGTGATGGTGATAAGTTGCAATTGGTACTCCCCGGATTTCTTGGTATATTAGTTACTGAACCCCCGGATTTCTTGGTATCTAATTAGTATTATAATAGAATATAATTAAGGAAATATAATTATTGTAATAGGGGCACAATGGTCCAAATTACATTTACAGGATGAAATTATAAAGATTCAAATCTCATAAGGTGACATCTTAAGGATAATAATGTAATAGGATGGCAAATTAAAATTCTCTTTTATCAAATGTTGATTTCATCTTTAATAAAATGAAAAACTAATAAGCCTGAAATTTTGTGTGCCAATAGGGTACCATGCTGTCACGCACATGTGGTACCCAAGGCCAATCACAAGCTGCCAACTAACTCATGCGTCAGTCCATTGTCCACTCAACACATAGTTGGTTAACAGCAAACATAACATTCACTCCGTTAAGAGATGCCTCTCTTTTGCTTTTTTTTTTTTTTATAATCTGATGCCTCTCTTTCTTCAGCATATTTTTGGAATGTCCTTCTCTCTCTTACTTTACTCTCTCACATCTCCAACCAAAATCGTTAAAGCCCAAAAAAGTTCCCACCAACACAGAAACCCATCTCTTCTTCCCTACATTTCTTTCGGTCATGAAACTCTCTCTCTCTCTCTCTGCTCTGAGCTCTCTCGCCGAGAAATCCGCAAAACTAAAGACGTCCATTAATCTCGTTTTCCTCGTTCAATCAGTCCTCAACAAATCACCGCTTGGCGATGTCTTCAACAGTTTGATTTTTGAGGAAATCTCTCTCTCATGCTTTTGCTCGTTCTCGACCAATATGAGATTTTCGACCGCAGAATTGACAATTGCTCAACCGAAACAAGGTTCAAAACTTGCCATGGATGCAAATCATGAAGAAGATATTGAAGGAAGGGGTGCGTTTATTCAAGTTTTAATAAAAATTAATCGTATTTTCCTCCAAGATCTTTTTCAAGATCTGGCAAACTGATGGTTGGATAATGAAAGACAATGCTCTCGAAACTTTTTTCGATGCACTGTATTTATTTTTCACGCCGTTTGTTCAGTTAACTTTTAAAGGAGTTGGTGCTGAGTGGACAAAGGAATGACACAGAGTTAGCTGGCAGCTTGTGATTGGCCTTGGGTACCACGTGTCCGTGACAGCGTGGTACCCTATGGGCACCAAAAATTTTCTCATGAGGCAGAGCCGCAGAGGAGTGGGTAGGTGTGGAAAATATTCCTTCAGCCTTACAAATAAAGTTACTTTCCTTCAGCCTTAAAGACTTACTCAACGACTGCCATTAAAGACTTACTCAACCATTCAAGTTTATCAATTTCCAACAGAGCTGTAGTCCATAACCAAGGCAGTCCTGTTTGATCAGCTCGGGCACTAAATGGCAGAGAGCTTGAAGTTGGCTGCTGAAACAGGAGATATCAATGGATTGTACGGGTCAATCAAGAAGGACCCTCATGTTTTGGATCATATAGATGCTATACCTTTTGTTGATACTCCTCTACATACAGCCGCCTCAAGAGGACATACTGATTTCGCTTTAGAAATCTTGAGATTGAAGCCATTATTTGGTAGGAAGCTAAACCCTGATGGCCTAAGCTCCTTGCACTTGGCTTTGAGAAATGACAAGTTTGAAACGGTAAAACAACTCATAAAGTTTGATAAGGAGCTCATACGGATCAAAGGAAGGGAGGGGGTCACCCCTTTGCATTTCATTGCCAAAAAAGCCAGTGATGGTGATCGGAAAAGAATGGATGACCCCATCAATGCTGATCAACAACAAGGAGGGACCGATGAACAACAAAGAGCACTGCCGAATATTGAACAAGAAATAGTGGCCGATGATCGTGTTAATATTTTGGCGGAATTCCTATTTGCTTGCCCAAATTCAGTTGAGGACCTCACCATTCAAGATGAGACTGCTCTGCATATTGCTGTGAAATCCAACAATCAAAAAGCTGTAGCAATCATGTTGGGATGTATTCGCAGGATTGGCAGGAAAAGAGTGCTGGACTACAAAGATAAAGAAGGGAACACTGCTTTGCATATGGCGGTGTCCACCTCACAGGACGTGGTATGTGGTCTCTCCCTCTTGATTGCACTCATTTGATTATATAACCATATATGCCTTATTACATATGTTCACGAATGGCTGGTAGTTTTGGGAGGAATTTGCTCAAGAAAATACAAAATGGGAACTTGCATGTGGATGTTATTTGAGTTATCGGTCTGTTGATATTGTACGTGATTGTATAGTAGTGTATCTGTATTTTGCGTTTCACATATTTAACCACTTTACTCTGTTGTTCATCAGGCTTCCGAATCTCTTCAAATTAGAAATTCACTGTTTTAATAAATTAACTCCCTCGCTTAGGCTTCCAAATCTGAAAAATGAATTTCATTAGGTTAATAAATTCTTGATTTTTCTGCGTCTCTTATGCAGATTGCCCGTAGTTTACGCATTGCAGGAGCTTTAAAAAGTTCATCCCCTGACCCTAGTCTTGCTGAATTTTTAAATTCGCCTGATCGATTTTCGGAAGTACTCTTTAAACTCAGGTTCCTTTTGCGTAGAAGGGTGTCAATGGAGGTCCGTAATATTGGATTGGTGGTAGCTGCGCTAATTGCAACGGCGACCTTCCAAGCTGTACTTAGCCCCCCTGGAGGCGTAGGCGGTCCTGGTGACAACAGCCTCTTTACAAATGGCACTAATATCAACGCCACGGTTTCGTCCACCAACAACCTATTTGCCGCCAACACTAGTTTTATTAACGCCACCTTATTGGTTCCCTCTGAAGATCCTGTCAAACGACTTCTATTCAATGGCGCTATTAATGCAGGAGCAACACGACTTCTAGGAGTGGTAAGGTATGGAAGTGTCTTCTGCCAATTTTATGCATTGAACACAGTTGCCTTTGTTCTCTCGATGCTGATGATAATGTTTGTCCTCCCATTTCGACCATTTGCTATACTGCATGGTGCTCTCTACTGTCTGATGTGGAGCTATGGATATTCATTTCCCCTCATATCACCGTCGGATGTTTACTCTCTGTATTTTATGGTAACATCCGTGGTTTGTGCGGCGCTGATTTTTGCAGCTAGGTCTGCAACTATTCTCATGTGCCAGAGAAATAAACGCCTTCAGATGCTAGAACGTCTAATGATGAACAGTGTTGGGAAATAATTGAGTGATCGGCCCTAAATCAGATGCGCCACTAGCCAAACATATACTAACACTATCAACTGTGAGACATTGCGTCGTTATTTTGTTATTTAATTTTCACACTAAATGGAGTGTAATGTCGTTATTGTTGTTTGGATTTTCCTTTATTTATTCTATATAAGAATTAAACAATCAAGAATGATCACTGTAATATCAGAGGAAGGTATGGATGATGAATTACATCTTTGTTGGTATGCAATACTTGATATACTATAATATAAGTACGTCTTTGATGAAAAATGTACCCCGTTTTAAAAATCAGAGGCCCTAAAACGGCTGCACCTCCATCTTTACCTCAAGGCTGGCCTACTAAAATGATTAGGGGCTGTAGCTAGCCGAAGGCCTTCACGAATGGACATAGCTTCAGCAATTCGAGGGGATTTTAGCTAATCCCGCCAACCTGCCCACAATGATCTCAAGCCACAATTTCGGGACTAGAAGTACAGCTTCGGGTAGAAACTGCTGCGTCAACATTAATCTTAAGACTCCACACAAACCATGTGAGAGCCCCAATTACAACCAAACGAAACAATCAAACTCAACCCAAGAAATAACCCAACAAGAAAGGAAGAGATCGAAGAATCTAACAAAGAAAGAACTCGTCAAGGGAAAGAGATAATCACTTAGACCCTGACATACTTTTGAAGAAAATTCAACTACTAAATTGATGAAATTGTATAGGTAAGCATATCAAATGCTGCAGCCACAGGATTTCTGCTCTGATGTGTTCTCAAAACTTGCAACTTTGTAGATAGAAGAAGAAAAGACTGAGTCAATAGATGGGAAGAAGGCTAACAACTAATTAGATGGGGAATAGAATATCACAAGTAGTATCTCGTGCTATGCAGGTATTCACAGACAAGTAATAAATATGAAAAAAAAAAAAAAAAAAAAGAAGACGAATGCAAGAAACTGAATTCACATAACAAAAATCAAACTATAAAAAACCAACGAAAGTTAAGAAATCCTTTTTCTTCCTTAACTTCAAAAAAGTTAATTTTTCTTAGTAAAATTTGTGAAAGGACACAGTCTCACTGAATACGGATAGCTGTTTTCTCTTGGGTAATATTTTTCGTATTCCCTTTTCTGACACAGTGGGGAAACATTTGGGCTGCCCCCATCCACCACATAGACCCAATCGGACGTCCTTCCAATTCTTGATTTACAACGTCCACAAAATAATCTTAGCAGTAGGAAAACCAAATGCATTCTCTGTCGTAAGAGTTACCCTTGTGAAAGTTGTTAATGCAGCTATTCCGTGTATGTCATGCAAATAATGCAATGCAATTTTCTTCCCAAATCGATCTCGAACTCCGTTGATAAACCAAATCGGGATTTTATTTGGGATTCTTCAAATGAAAAACGTAACCCTCCAAATAGTGTTGTGAATTAAATTTGGATGTGGCGCTACCATTGTTCTTTCTAGTTTACCCAAAAGAAGAAGAAGAAGAAGAAGAAGAAGATTGTAGACACCCCAATTTTTAATCCCTGTGCATCCCCAATGATGAAAGAAGTGTTTAGTGGTACCTTGGAACAGCTTGGAATAGCCACTATGGACTTCAGAAATTTTTGGACAAAAGAACCCTAGCCGTACGGCTCATTGTAATAACCGCACGGTTTATTCTGCCGTATCTCAACCGTACGGCTTACCCAATCAAGCCGCACGGTTTACCCTCTCAGCCGTACGGCTTCATCTCATGAAATATTCGTTTCCTGACAACAGAAGCATCTCATCATTTTGGGAAAGATTTTGGCAGGATTTTATTCCTTTTTTTGGCTATAAATACCTTCGTTCTCTCCCATTTTAGACAGCCCAACAATTCCGATACCACCCCGATACGCCGTCAGATTTCCCCAGTCACTTTCCGTCCAAAATCCCGTCCGAAAACCCCGTCCAGAACTTTCGCCCAAACCACCAATCATTCTCTTCTTTTCTACTTTCACCACCAGCAACCCCTAACCCACTTAAGAAAGCCTCCGTCCGAAGCTCGCGTCCAAAAATCTCTGAAGTTTCTAAAGTTGTTCAAAGTCTTTCGCGAAGGTACAACCGTGTCACTATAAGCCGGGTTCTAAACCTCGGCCTTTGAGGGGATCCTCCCGGGTCAAGAATGACTCTAATAGTCATCTCTAGGCTCGGGTGATCAAACTTTTCATAAAAATCAAGTTTTATAAGCAAAAAACAAGCCACTGCTCGAAAAACAAAATTTTGAAATTTTTTCCAAAAAGTGAACCGTGCGGCTCACTTAAGTGAACCGTACGGCCAATATGAGTAAGCCGTACGGCTTACCTAGACAGCACAAATTTTCCTCTGTTTTTCCTTGTTTGCACCCTGTTTTCTGATTTCCTGTAACTCACTTATTGCACTTTCACCCCCTTTACTATTATGTTTTCGCTATTAGATTCTTTCGTTCAATTTTATTTCCGTTACGGTTTCATTTTTATTTACTTGCTTATTTGATCAAAGTTTTCAATAAAACATTTTCCGAAATCCCACAAAAATTTAGTAGAGACCGGGAATTCCCCGGGCGAGTGGGGTGCTTTTCAATAAAACCTTCCCCGTTCGTAACCTGGCTTCCGAATCCAAGAATCGTTTCGCAGATCAAATCTTTTCCAAAAACGGCACGAGAGTCATCAATTATTTTTCAACGGTTTCTCGGGTACCAAAATCATTTTCCAAATAAATCCCGGGTGGCGACTCATTTTTTTTTTTTCCCGTTTTCCTCGAGCCACGCGTGGATCCGACCGTCCACAAAATGGCGACTCTGCTGGGGAATTTTAAATTAATTTTTATTTTGGTATCTTACACTTGTAAAACGACCCTCGAGAGCTTGACAAAAACGAACACGCCCCTCGTGATCGAGAAAGGAATGGTGCAATAACAGGGCTACGCCCGACCAATCCGGACTGGAGCTTTCCCGGTTGTTTGCTTGAGTAAAATTTCAAAATAAAAATTGATTTATTGGTGAGCCAAATTTGAAAAATATTTGTGGGATTTTGAAAACATTTTTATTGTTAAACTTTTGCATTGCACGTGCATCGATGTTGGATAAGCCCCGCCGCTGCGTCTTGGTTACCCTACCCGGCTTGCCGGTGTTAGGACATCCCAAGATTCTCGGCAACCCCGGACAATGATGAGTCAGCCTGTCGTTCGACCTTTGCCATGCAGTACACTTGGCACTAGGAGGCAAATATTGGCTCTAGTCTAGGGAACCCCCTTTAACCAAAACCCGGCCTTTGCATATAATAAACCGTAGTACCTTCCAACCTAAGATAGGGACCCACAGGGTAGGATTACCTGTTATTTTGTTTGCCTGTTACTTGTTATCCTGTATACCTGTTACCTTGTTATCTGTTTACCCGTTTATTGGTACGCCTTGTTTGCCTATCAATTGTTCATCCATTTTTGTATATATCATGTGCATGTTATCTTTATCCTGCATGCATACCTAGGATAGCTCAGCCTTAGGTCATCACTTCATGTTCATATATGAGAGGATTGCCCCGACAATCGCACATTGTGTTGGATAGACGCGAATTCCTCTCTGCAAAAAAAAAAGAGAAAAATCAAAAGCAAAAATTTTCAAAAAAAAAAAATATACTGCAACTGGCTCCCTTTCCCAAAAGTGAAATACACATTTCCTTTATGGTAGAGTCATCATGTCTGGAGGGCCTTACAAGCGATTCAAGTCCACCCTCACCACCCACCAAGGGGCGCCCGTGTGGATAATCGAAGAAGTTCAGCCTGAACAACCCCCATGCAAGCCAGAAGAACCTCAATCAGGAAAACTCAACATAGAAGACCATATGGGGGAGGACCTTGATGAAAAACTCAGTCTGTTTGCCGAAGCTAACTTGCCAGGTGTGTCTCTCCAATGGGATGCAAATGAGGGATGGAAATTTTGCTTTCCAGAAGAGCCAAAACCCATACCAGAAAAGATCACTTTAATGATGGAACAGGACGATGGGGAGCTCACAACCATGCCACCCGTGAAATACTTTGATGCCAACGGCCAGCCCGTCTACTACTTCGAAGACCCGGTCACGGGCCACAAGTACTGGGACGAGTGCGAATGTGATGTGTGCTTTGCAGATTGCCTTCTCAACAATGATGGCATGACCCCACAGTAGCTTAGGGATCAGTACCAGCAGGAGAAAAAAGAGGACCCCAAAGGAAAAGGAAAAGCTGATGAAACAGGACCCTCCGCAGGGTCGACATCTCCGAATCACCCATCCTCTTAAGAACGGCTTTCGAAGCCAGAAATAATCATGCAATGATCAGATCAAACCAACAAGGTCTTTTGAAGAATCAAGTCAATCTATGATTCTTGTTAATTATTGAGTCCGTTGCCGTCAAGTTTATCGCCAGATGTGAATATCCACTGACTTAATCCGACCAGCAGGGCTTCTTTTGAAGAATCAAGCCAGCTTGTGATTCTTAGCACCTGTTAATTATCGAGTCTGTTATCGAGTCTGTTGTTGTTTGCTTATCGAGTCTGTTGTTGTTTGATTATCGAGTCTGTTGTTGTTTGATTATCGAGTCTGTTGTCGTTTATCGAGTTAGTTGTCAAATTTGTCATGTCGGTTTGTAAAAATTCCTTGCTTTTAATGAAAAAAAAAATCTTTTGAGAAAAAGAGCCAAATTTGTAGTCCTGAACTACGTCACGGCCTGATTCCTCTCCATGGGGATACGTAGGCAACCTTCGGTCCAGCCGTTGTTTTCATAAATCATAGGAATTCGAATATATCCAACAAAATAAAAGGAAATTGGGGCAATCCTTTCATGCATCATGCATCATTTTCATGTACATAGATTCTCTTCCATTTTGCACATACTCTATACACTGCATCCCTGAGTTCCATTTGTGCATATCATCAGTACTAACCATTGGCAAAAAGAAGAAAAACCTCATACCGGGTTGGACTCGGACCCCTGAACAGCGATTGGTTCGAACTGAGTCAAGAACAGAACAGTCAATCGGGAGTTCAGCTATGGAAGAAGAAAAAGATGAAATCCAGCTTCTTAAGGATGCTTTGGAGGAACAGAAAACCAACAACGCCAAGCAGATGGCCCAGATGATGCTTATGATCCAAAAACTGACTGCTCAACTCCCTCCGCCAGCAGGGGGCTCAAACAGTCAGAATATGGATTCAGTACTAACCAAGCTGGCTAAGCTCGAGGAATCTATCCAGAAACAGGAGAAAATAGCAGCTACAGGGATTGACATGGAGAAATTGTGCCTTTTCCCAGATGCAAAGCTCCCCGATAAATTCAAACCGATGGATTGGGACAAGTTTGATGGCAGTGGTGACCCGAAAGCTCATCTGCAGACCTATGTGGGCACTTTGTCCATGTATGACGTTGGAAAAGATGCAATGGGCCAGATGTTTCAGCAAACTCTAACTGGACCTGCACTCCGCTGGTTTCTGAATCTGGACATCTCTAAGAAAAGGACATGGGAAGATATTGGGGCAGCTTTTGTCGCCCAATACAACTACAACATTCAGCTTGAGATGACTGTTCGGGAGTTGGAGTCAACCAAGATGGGAAAGAATGAGTCTTTTGCCGACTTTGTTAAAAGATGGAGAGGAAAAGCCTCTCAGATGATGGAACGGCCTTCAGAAAAGGAGCAAATGAGAATTATCACAGGGAATCTGGAACCAGACTTTGCCAAACACCTAGTGGTATTTCAAACTACTCCTGACTTCAAGACTTTCTATGAGGCCAGCCTGGCAGTCGAAGATGCTCTCCGAAGTGGCATATTCGAGAAAGGCGAGTCTGCTCCTAAGCCAAGACGAGTCTACTCTGGCAACAACAACGCCTTGTTTGGACCCAACAACTACACTCAGAACCAAGCCAGCTTTTCCAACCCCAATCCAGTCAAGACTGAACCTGTTAACCAGATTGTAACCCAGTCACAATTCCAGCAAACAACTTCCCAGCCGAGAAGAGAATTTCACCCACTCCCATTTCCCCTTGTCACAGTATACAAAAAACTCCTTGATAAAAACCTCATTCAGCCACTCGAACCTCGAGAGCCACCCAAAGAGCTTCCTCCTAACCATAACCCAAACGCCTACTGTGCCTACCACCAGATGCCCGGCCATCACACCAACAATTGTATACGTCTCAAGCATAAAGTCCAAGATCTTGTGGACGACGGAACCCTCCCACTTCCCAACCAAAAGCCTAACACCATTTCCAATCCTTTGCCTAATCACAAGCAAAACACCCAAATTGGCCAAATAGCCCTCATCCCCACTGCAAAAGACCTTACCTTCGCCAAATTTGACCCTAGCCTCTATATCATCACAGCTACTGAACCAAAACCCACTGTCCCCCTGCCAGAAGATCTCGGGGTCCATTTCCTCTCATATGCTAGTACAGTTCAAGATTCAAGATGGAGTGATGTTGTGGAAGAAGAAGAATGGTCCATGAGAGATCAAGATTGGGAGGAATCCCGACAAGCATTGTTCGGTTCTTTTCTAATCTCTGGAGACTCAAGCCACTTCGACATTTCCGAATTCCTCGATGAGCCTATTACAGAAAATTCCCATGTCTATTAGATCGATACAACAAGAAGCATTTCCGAACAGAACCAGGAAGAAAGAAATCCTCTAGGAGGAATGTTGACTCCAGACAGACATCCTGTGGATCGTGTTTCACCAGTCGCAAATTTTAGGGAAGAGGGCCATTCTGTCATAGAAGCCGCCTTCGGGAATCAAGATTGGCTCCCACAGGCATACATCAGTAACGGATCTTTACCACGGCCGTCGGTACCATTCCCACCGTCATCCACGGTATCGGTACTAGTCGATGACCCTATGGCTCCCCTCTGGGATGAAGAAGCAGTAGTTGATATTCAAATAAGCAATGATGAGGTGTGGACTGTCAATAAAGCCATGCTGGATCCGTCCTTTTGGCAAGATTCCGAAGTGGACAACCTCAAGGCAAAAATGGGAGCAGTCGAAATCGAGGAACAGAGGGTCAAAAACGATCTGATGAATTTCTGGACTGAAGATCAAGAAACCATGCAGAAAAGGGAAGCCATCAGGGCTGGTAAACGGAAGGTTAATGAGGAATACACGAATTTCTGGGGCGAAAATCAGGAGTTATGGGAAGAAACGGTCAACCGAATAGCCAAAAGTGGCCGAGTCTACCAACCAACCCACCTTCAAGGTGGGAATCCCTCTAACCATGCCACAACAGGAGATTTCGTTTGGGATGATTCCTTCCTCGAGGACACGATTCCTGACCATCCAGAAGTTACCATTCAGCAGAACCCAGTTCCTAAGCCCCCTCCGAAGGGTCCCCCGGTAACAAATGATCCGATTCAGAAACAACTTGAACGAACCCCAGCCTCAGTGTCTATTTGGGGATTGCTTTCTTCATCTCGAGAACACCATCAGAAGCTAATCAAAGCCCTGTCAAATATGGAGGTGCCACCAGACACTCCTCCGGAAACGATGGTAGCCCTAATTACACCCACCCGTGCAAAACATGTTGTAGTCTTCACCAAAAAGGATCTGCCACCAGAAGGAGCCGGTCACAACAAGCCATTGCACATCACTCTGAAATGCATGGAAAAATGGGTCCCGATTGTGTTACTGGACAATGGATCTGCCTTGAATTTCTGTCCCCTGCGTACAGCTTATTGTTTGGGTTTCAAGAACAAGGATTTCCAGTCGTCTAATCTCGGAGTACGCGCTTACGACAATACTCGACGAGATGTGGTTGGAACCATTCAGATGGAAGTAATGATCGAAGATTTTAAGACTAGTATTGAATTTCATGTGCTCGACATCCCCTCGTCATTTAACCTGTTGCTAGGCAGGCCATGGCTTCACCGATCAGACATCATGGTTGTGCCTTCCTCTCTACATCAGAAAGTTCAGCTTGGACTAGCCACAGGAACCTTAACCATCTATGGGGACTCTGGAATTCGTCCGCATGTTCCCGACAACGCTCCCTTACTTGAGATTACTCATGGAGAGGAAGACATCACTCTCGGAGGATTTTCGTTTGATACTTCCGACGGGGTTCTTACTATCAAGATGGACGAGGATTTCTCAGTAAGATCAACTGCCCTGGACATGATGTTGAAAATGGAGTATTTACCCGGCTTAGGGCTTGGTCGCAACAATCAAGGGGTAGCGGAGTTCCCTAAGTTTATGACAAATAATCACCGTTTCGGCCTTGGTTATAAATCAACAAACAATGAATCTGGTCACAAACAAAAAGGGCAAGCACGTGCCAATCAAAGGCCAATCCGTTTTACGAAAGCTCCAGAGGCTGTTTACCTGAGGGAGCCAGAACCATTCTGGGATATGGAGGCAAAAACCAAGCTACCAAGATTCGAAATCTTTGCTGACAACACCTGGGATAGTGATGATGAGGCAGAAAAGTGGGAAGAACCGGCTGAGATGCTCCGTGTTGACTGGATCAAAGTTCTTGACTCAGGGAATCTTTCATCGCTGTTTGGGGAGGAAAGTCCGCTAGGTATGAGAGAGGACGAGCCTGCTGCAACGCTTATTGATTTGAAGCCTATTGAGGACATGGAGCTAATGATGCTGGGCCAGGAAGCTCTGGAAGATGTTACCACCCTCATTGTGGATGCCAATGGAACTTATAAAAATTGCACTTTTGTACCTAGAATCATTTACACTGGCACTGATTTTGAATCTGAATCTGAGTCTAGCAC